>JBDJHY010000087.1:20158481-20168481 GCA_039654485.1 Withania somnifera
CCTCCTCTAGATTCGCCCATAAACAATGGTGGGTGGAGGTGTATTAAAGTGTGAGAAGATATGACAGAATCAAATACGAAAGAATACTTATAAAATTTATTTTTCTACTTTGCTAGAAAAAAAAATTCTAGAGAAAATATTTATTAAAATTTTTAACTAACCGAATGCCAAAGAATTGGAAAACATTCTACCAAACACTCCCTTAGTTCCCAACTTTTCTTGTTCCTGCTAAGACATATGATAAACCTCAGGTTTAGGGTGTTCAATTATTTATGTTTTAGAGTTATCATTTTCTTAAAATAAAAAATTGCATTTCTACCTGACGGATTGCAAGAGATAGCGCCAACATGTCGGAGACTGAAACCACGCATGCAGTTTCCACAAAGTTTGAACCAAAAAATATTTTTAAAAAATAAAAATGGACAAAGTAGGGATGACATGGATAACGATATTAACACGCCTTGCTAATATGGTTCTTAAAACTGTAATTAAGGCCAATTAAATAATGAAATGGAACAACAGAACTTTCATGTTTCATGCTAATTGAAACCAAAATAATTACTCGGCCTTTTCGAATATTACTTAAATAAATAAAGAAAGTGAAATAGAAAAGAATAAGGAGTTGTTTGGTTGATTTCAAGATTAATAACGATTAGATTTTAAAAATAATGAGATGAATATTTAATGAACATATTTTTATTGGAAGAAGTTACGTTTTGCTGGACTAAAATGGGATTATTCTTTGAAATCAAATATAAACTACTTATTTGATACGTTAGATAAAATGAGATAAATTTTTATCTTAAAATATAATTTTAATTTTCTTAAAAGATTTTGGAAGAAGAACTTCGAGAAAAGGAAATATCTGATTTGATGTTAATATCGGGATTACTAATAATCTCGAAACTGTTATTAACGATAAAAATAATGCTATAATTGTGATATATATAAATATTCTGAAATTGCTAAACCAAGAATATAGAATCCTACCAAACTAGATAAATTAATTCCTTTTTATCATTTCTTAATTCACAACCCAAACGACCAAACGATTAAGGATTGTTTGGTTTGAAGAAATTATACTGGATTAGTTATATTGAAATTAATTATAATAGAATTATTTATGTTGGAGTTAGTTATTTCGGTGTTATTTTTTATTAACTGTTGGCTTATTGTATTTAAATAAATATGTGTTGTATATTTTCTATGAAATTGTTTGTTTATAAAAATATCATCTTACCTTATTTTGTAGAATACAAATTTTAGGAACCGCTGAATGTATTTCTATTGTTCACTATTTTATCCAGAGAAAACTAACTCGATATGAAATAATTTTGTTTAAACTGTATTAGAATGCGCCTAAACTATAACAATACTTATTATAACACACTTAATTTTGCAGGAAACATATAGCCCCTCTAGACTATTTTTAAGTGGATTATTGATATTTTTATTAACCACTATATCACTCAAAATATGGAGAGCATTCAAAAGAGAGGTCCATTCTCATTAATGTTAATTTATTTTCCACGAACCTTAGAATTTCTCTATAAAAAGTGAACTTTATCTTCACGATTATTGACTACATCTTATATATCATTCTAATTTTTCATGTTTTCCCCTTCCAATCTATTATTTTTAAGTTGTTGCTTATAAATATTTTTATTTCACAGTCTAGATAGTAGATAAAGGCTACAATGACCCATGTAAAAAGAAATCAGGAGGGCCGCAGTACCCCTCAAAATTGAAATGCGTTAGCAAATATTATCACAGTCTATGCAAATTGAAATTATTTTTCCCATTTCCTAAAGGTTTTGTTTTGTTTCAGTAGTACTTTTTGGGTCGGACATCTAATTAAGAATATAATAATTGATATAAATATTTTATCACACTATTTATATTAATTAAGTTTTAGATAATAAATTTTAAAAAATAATTTAATAAATAAGTAGTTAATGATAAAAATAAAATATAAAAAAAATTATTACTTTTTCTTGATATGTTTAAAATAACAAATAAAATTAAAAATATATTTTTAAAATAATGTACTGATATAGTATAATTGACCCCTGTAATCTTAGTGAATGATTATCAGTATATATATATACACTGTATGCTAATTATGTAACCAGCATGCCATGTTATTTTAGGATAGTAATTAGAAGAGTGAAACCCAAGTTGATCCACTTTTACCTTTCTTTACATCGAGAAGCAAAAACATACTATAAAAGCTTAGCTTTTTTTTTTTTTGGTTCCTTCTGAAGTCGAGGGTACGGAACTCATTGAAAAAGACAAGGCAAAACTTGACACTGTTCTTCCCTGAACACATCTATATCACTCAAAAATACAGAAATTAAAGATCTTGTGACCTTAATCATTTCTACTTATGGATCTTCCTTTTACTGTTACACATAATTATTGTATTTTCGAAATTTATTGGTTCAATTTATCCTAATCAAATGTGATATATATGTAGAGTTTATTTGTGGAGAATGTGCTATTTAACAAGATATTTTTTGATGAATATGAATAATTTTTACGGGGACATGGTTGAAAATTTAACAAATTATATTTGGAACCTTGATTAGAAGGAGCATGTGAACTGCAAAAGGATACGTATATTATACTTTTTCCTTCATTCTTATGTTGACAATGGTAATATTTCCAGTTTACTACATCCCACCCAAAAATATAATAAATAAATTGGTGTCTCCTTCTCTTCTTCTATTGCAAGAAATGAAATTTTCTCTTAGTTTCGGTAATTAGACTTCTCCATTTTATTTTAATTCCCACGCCATCATTATATTTTTTTGTTGTTTTACCAGATTCTGAAACAAACATATTCCATTTATGTGAGTGGTATGTACTATCTTATTACCTGATCAATCAAATCAGTGCTTTTTTAGTTGAGTCACCTACACCAACTAAATTTTGGAAATTGACACTTGCTCA
Source organism: Withania somnifera (assembly GCA_039654485.1). Taxonomy (NCBI): domain Eukaryota; kingdom Viridiplantae; phylum Streptophyta; class Magnoliopsida; order Solanales; family Solanaceae; genus Withania; species Withania somnifera. Next base: position 20,161,434 of record JBDJHY010000087.1, read on the forward strand.
CCCTATTCGAGTTTAAACGACAACTTATTCAAGAAAAAATTTTAAAGGGAAAATAGAGCTACAAGTGAGGTTTCAGACAAAAGTTTAGACTTTTTTTTTTCTTTTGGTTTGTCGTCTGCTTTTCAACGACAAGAAAAAACCACATAATCCTGATCATCATTTATCCAGTTTCAAACAATGCTAAATCAAGTGAAAGATTACATTTTCTCAAGAATTAGTCATTGTCTTAAGCCTCTTTCATTTTCCACTATCACTGTAGTCGTTGAAGAAAGGGATGGCATGTATAGGCGTATAGCAATGAAATGTATGATGCTGTCAAAATATATTGGCAAAACAAAATTAACCCTGAAACTGACCTTTTAACAGGTATATTAGATTTAAACAAGAATTACTGGATTAGAATATGACCAACTTGTCATGCAATACATGATCGATTAACCCTTTGCAAAAGTGAATTAAGTTATTCAAATGTGGGAACTAAATTAATACCTAATGTTGTGCAGCACAGAACGACGAGGAAATCAGGATTATGTGCCTTTTCCTTTGTCGTTGAAATGGCACGACAAAAATATAAAAAAAAGTCCCAATTTTTGTCGTGTGCGTTTACCAGATAAAGTTATACTCAAACCTCACTTATCGCTCGAATTTTCACGCTTTACCCATTTTGGTTACAAAGAGTGATTGCCCTTTTGAAAATTTTAATTGAACAAGTTATCGTTTTGACTCGGAACTCCAAAAATCACCTCCCAAAATTTTAGTACTATACATTTTAACCAAGAACTCCAAAAATCACCTCCCAAAATTTTAGTACTATACATTTTAACCTTCCGTGGCTTATAGCTTAGGTTGTCTGAATATATTATAGTAGTATAACTATAACTTTTTCAAAGAAGATTTTTTTTCTTTTGCAATTTCATTTGGAAAAGATCAAACATGTGTAGATATTTGTTGTGATTTTTCCAATAAATTTCTTAAGTATGTTTTCAGTGGAAACTGAATAAATCTTTTTTTTAAAATCAACTCTAAAACCACTTCTTAAAACAGTTATTTATTTATTTATTGTAAATAGTTCTTGAGAAATTGAAGCAAACACGCATGCCTAAATTCTAAGAAAAAATCATTGGGATATTTCCTTCATTAATTAAATATATGTTTCATGCTCAAATCTTGAGAACAGACAATATCTTGGCATAAACTGTTTTAGCACTTAATGTTGCCTCTGTGTAGATGCAAAATAGGCAGTTGCGAGCAAAAATATAGGAGAATTTTAACGTGGGAAAACCTCCTCAACTTGAGAAATAAAACCCACGGGACCTAGTACAGAAAATGTCTCCATTATGAAGATTAGGATTACAATATTTGTTTCTCTCACTTTATGAGAACATTTATTCTCACCCAACTAGGATGAAATACAATGTCTTTCTAGCCTCTCACTAGGATTTCTAGTCTCAAACTTTGATGGATTTCAATTTTTTCACTTACTCTCTTTGTTGTTCTCTACACTTGCTAGCTTCATCTCCTCCTCACAAGTTCCCTTTATATAGTGAATGGAAGGAAAACTTCTTCATAGAGAGATCATGAATACTTTAATATTTGTCATATTTTCAAGACACCTTGGAAAGGCTATCTTCAACTTTTAAGGTTGAACTTCATAGTCTTTAAGAGTCAAGGATTAATTTCAAGACTTTGGAATAACCATCATTGAATATATTCAATAGATCAACTACCAAGATTTATTCGTCATGGTATCCCATCAATTAAGGAGGGATTCCTAACAAATCTCCCCCTTCCTGACTTAATTGAAGGGCATCATTAATCCAGCTCCCCTGCAACAGTCCGTCAGCTTCTTAACTGAAGTTGCCTTAGTCAACATATCTGATCAGTTTTCATCAATATGAATCTTCTCTAGCTTTAACTCACCATCATCCAAAGTATTTTGTATCCAATAATAACGATAATCAATGTGCTTTGTCCAAGAATGAGATGTAGGATTCTTAACTAGGTGGATTGCACTCTAGTTGTCACAATAAAGAACATATCTTTCTTGAATGTGACCCAATTTATGCAAGAGTTTTTTCATATATTGTACCTCTTTTCGAGCTTTAGATGCGGCAATATATGCTGCTTCAGATATAACTTGGATTGCCAAGATACATCTCCCTCTGCAAAAGTAGTTAGATATGTTGATGTGGATTTTCTGGAATATATATCTCGAGCCATGTTTGCATCTGTGTATCCTACAACACAGGATCATTAGTACCAAAACATAAACATCTTTTGGTAGTTTTCCTCAAATATCTCAATATCCACTTCACTGCATTCCAGTGCTCTTTGCCAAGATTGGACAAGAACCGACTTACAACACCAATTATATGGACAATATTTGGTCATGTGCAAATCATGGCATAGATTAGGCTTCCTACCATAAAAGTATAAGACACTCTGCTTATTTCCTTTTTTTCTTCTTTACTAGTCGGACATTGCATTGTACTTAGCTTGAAATGTCCAGCAAGTGAAACACTAACATGCTTTTCCTTCTCTATGTTGAATCTCTTGAGAATTTTTTCAATGTACTTCTCTTGTGATAGCCATATTGACTTCTTGGAATGATCTCTAATCACCTGTATCCCAATGATCTACTTTGCAGGACCTAAGTCTTTCATGGCAAAAGACTTGCTTAAAGCGTTTTTCAAACCAGCAATCTTGGTTTTATCTCGTCCATTGATTAACCTATCATCGATATAAAAAAGTAGGATAATAAAGCTTCCATCTTCATACCTCTTGATGAGCATACAATGGTCATCAGTTGTTTTCTTGAAACTGTGCTTGGTCATGAAGGATTCGAACTTCTTGTACCACTGTTTTGGTGCTTGCTTCAGACCATACAAATTCTTCTTCAGATGACATACTAAGTGTTCCTTGCCTGGTTCTTCAAAGCCTTTTGTCTGTTCCATATAGATTTCTTCTTTTATGTCTCTATGTAGAAAAGTTGTTTTGATATCAAGTTGTTCAACTTCTAAGTCTAGGCTAGTTGCTAGACCCAATGTTATTCTTACGGAGGAATACTTCACTCTACTAGTGAGAATATCTCATCAAAATCAACTTCTTTCTTTTGATTGCATTCTTTCACGATGATCCGAGCTTTGTACCTTGGTCTTGATCTCTCTTCTTCAATTTTAAGCCTGTACACCTATTTGTTTTTCAAGGTTTTTCTTCTTTTGGGTAGCTTCACCAAATCATAAATATAGTTCTCATGTAAAGAGCTGATCGCTTCTTCCATGGTTTTGATCCATTCTACTTTCTCAATTGACTCTATAGCCGCTGAAAAGTTTTGAGGTTCACAATTATCTGTCAAAGTAATATAATCTTCTTCAGGATACTTTGATGATGACATTCTGTTTCTCATGGTGCGCCTTAATTCAGCTTGTATCTATTACTCTAATGGCTTACATTCTTAATGTATTTGAGGGTTTGTCATTAACTGATCTAATTGATCAAGAATTAGGTAAGCAGGATCTGTTTGTTGGTCTTCCTGTTAAGGATCAGGATCTGTCTGTTGAGAGATCTCTCTCACTGAATCAATGCGAACTCTGGACTTTTATTGATTTTTCTTTTGAATATCTCTGATCATTTGATCCAAAATAGAACTCAACATTTCTGTTTCTCCCAACTTTCTTCTTTATAGGATCCCATAGTTTGTACCTAAATTCATCCTTTGGGGACCCAAGGTGTATGCACTCCTTGGTTTTAGCATCTAGCTACTTTTTTTCATTCTTTGGAATGTGAACAAAGACTTTGCACCCGAATACTCTCAAATAATTGGAGGATGCCTTTTTTTTGTGCTACACTTCCTATGGAATCTTTTCGCCTAAAGGTCTTAAAGGTGTCAGTTTTATGAGATTAATTGCAGTCTTTATTGCTTCACCCCAGAAAGACTTGAGGAGATTAACATATTGTAATATGCATTTGAAATTCTCTTCAATTGTTCGATTCATCCTTTCGGCTACTTCATTCAATTGAGGAGTCTTTAGTGGTGTCTTTACCAGTCTAATGCCATACATCTTGCAATAGGCTTTAAAAGGACCGTGATACTCTCTACCATTATCAACTTTTAGACGCTTCAGCTTTTTCCCAGTCTCACAGTCCACTAGAGCAAGGAATTCTTTGAATGCTGACAATAACTGGTCTTCGGTTTTCAACAAGTACACCCATATTTTTCTCGAGTGATCATCGATAAACATGACAAAGTTTTTAATAGGCTCTACTAAGAAATTTTTCAGATGGTGCATAGACATCTGTATGCACAAGTTCAAGTACCTCCTATCTCCTTGTGAGATTGTCTGGTCTCTGAAAACTGATTCTACATTGTGTTCCATAAATACAATCAGTACAGGATTTCAAGATTTGTTCTTTTATACCTGGCAAGTAGTTTTTGGCCGGCATCTAGAGCGTTTTCTCACTCATAGCCCCAAGTGTCTATGCCAAAGATCTTTGGAGTCTATAGCGGCGTTTGCTTCTCCGGAACAAATTCTTCCTTGCATAATGTATAAAGATCATTCCTTTGAACCTCTAGCAATGACTAGGTTTCCTTTTGCTAGGTTTCTTTTTGCTAGTTTCCACTTTCTAGCACCAAAGTGGCTTACAAAACCAGTATCATCCAACTTGCTTGTTGAGATAAGATTGAGACTCATTTCTGGGATATGCCTCACTTCCTTCAGTACAAGATTGTTTCTTGTGTCTATTAGTAACACGATGTCACCAATACCTTTAATCTTGCTTGTAACATGGTTTTTTATTTTCACAGTACCATAATCACATTTCCTATAATTTGAAAAAAAAAATATTCATGTGGGCTTACATGGAAAAAGGCACCAGAGTCAATAGTCCAAGAGTAATCACCATATGTAACATTTAGGTAATTATCTTCTCTAATGAGGAAAACATCACCGACTACAGTGACAGCTGTGGTTGGAGTATAATCCTTCTTCTTTGGGTCAACTAAGTCTGTATAGATAGTCCCAACTTTCTAGTCTCTCTTTAGAAACCTGCATTCCAATCTCTTATATTTTTCTTTGCTACAGTAATAACATACTATTGTTCTCGTGCGAGATTGAGAACGACCTTTTCACTTTTGGTTCTCCATGATATTCATTCCTCCCACTGGTTTTACTTTTTCCTCGTTTCTCTATAACATTTGCTTCAAATTGAAAATATGTACTTTTTTCTTTTCTTCTGTATTCTTCATTCATTAGACTGTTTGAAACAGTGTCCATTGAGACCTTTCCAGCTGGGACTGAGTTGCTGAGTGTGACCATCAATGTGTCCCAGCCTTCGAGTAATGAACTGAGTATCAGAAGTGCTTGCAACTCATCATCAATCTTCATATCTATCTTTGCCAATTGATTGACAAGACCCCTGAATGTATTCAAGTGCTCCATTATATTTTGACCATCCCAGTATCAAGTTTCACCAGCCTTCTGAAAAGAGATGTTTTATTTCTTTGAGTTTTTTTTTTTAATCACAGTTTCAAGTTTTGACTACAACTCATAAGCATTTGTATATGTGGATACATGCTCAAATAAACATTTATCAATATACTTTCGAATTATTGCAACAACTTTTCAGTTCGAAAACTCCCAATATTTTTCACTCTTACCTTCTGGTTTATCTTTGCAAGAAATGGGCTCGTGCACATCCTTGCAATATAAATGATCCTCCATCATGGACTTCCAATAAGAATAATTATCTGTTGTTAACTTGAACATGTCTCCATCAGTAATGGCTCCTTCCATTTTGTATCATACATAAGCTTTGCTCCCCGAATGAACTTGAGTGCTCTGATATCGTTGTTGTCTCTGTGTAGATGCAAAATAGTCACGTGCGGAAGCAATAAGCAGACAAAACAAAATAGAGCAAAAATAGAAAATGACAAAAAATTTTAACGTGAGAAAACCTCCTCAACTTAAGAAGTAAAACCCACGGGACCTAGTACAGAAAATGTCTCCACTATGATGATTAGGATTACAATAATTGTTTCTCTCACTTTATAAGGATAACATTTATTGTCACTCAATTATGATGGAACACAATGTCTTTCTAGCCTCTTATTAGGATTTCTAGTCTCACACTATGGTGGATTTCAATTTTTTCACTTACTCTCTATGTTGTTCTCTCTACTTGCTTGCTTCATCTCCTCCTCACAAGTTTCCTTTATATAGTGAATGGAAGGAAAACTTTTTCATAGAGAGATAATGAGTACTTTAATGTTTGTGATATTTTCAAGACACCATAGAAAGACTATCTTCAACTTTCAAGGTTGAACTTCATAGTCTTCAAGAGTTAAGGAATAGTTCCAAGACTTTGGAATAACCATCATTGAATATATTTGATGAATCAACTACCAAGATTCATTGGTTATGGTCTCCCATCAATTAAGAAGGGATTCCCAAGACTTAATAAGTCTATTGTGATGAATTCAAATTAATCGGGCAGCTTTGATATTGATAGAAAAAGTCCTTTGGTGTATTAATTGTACTTAGTGTTTGGAGAGCAAACTCGACCAACATTGATTCTAATTCTGTGCAAGTGGTAGTCTAGGAGTGGCAAATGAGAGTATTGAAAACGGGTGAGTTAGGTGCAAATAGAAAAAATATTTACTTGCTCCTATTTGACATGGATAAAAATAAGTTTACCGATGAATATAAAACTTCAGCTTCTTTCCTTCAATTTTCCTTTATCCTCAGTGTATCTATAAAAATTATTTTTTCAGCTAAATTAAAAGCTCAAGTGTTAGATCTTCTTTGAACCAGATTTTGTTAGGAGAATGAACAACTAGATTTATGCATGACTTCTTAAAGAAAAAATAAAGGCTTTAGAATTGACATGTCTTCTACAATTATGGATGGTAAATAAATAGATTGTATCAAATGAAGCGGATCGATTGAGCTAATAAAAAGAATTTGATCCAACTCATTTAAAAGTTTGCTCGGATCAAAATGAATTGAGAAGATCATAATCCAATTCATTCAAATTGACCTAATATCACTAC
>JBDJHY010000087.1:20293783-20322021 GCA_039654485.1 Withania somnifera
TCAGAGAGTTAGTAAACCTATCCAAAATTAACCAAATGGCATCAAAATTCCCAAAGTATGGGGCAACCCAACAAAGTCCATGGCATGATATGCTCCCACTTTGAATTGGGAGTATACAACCTGTGAATCAAACCACTAGGTCGTTGATGCTCAAACTACATTTTTTGAAAAATCAAACAACTAGGCATAAAATCTGCGACATCCCTCTTCATTCACAACTTCAATAATTCTATTTCAAATCATCATATATCCTTCTTACACCTAAATGAATAGAATATCTCAAAGTATGAGTCTTCTCTAAGATCACTCTAATCAAATCACAAACCTTAGAAACACAAACCCATCATTTAACTCTCAAAGCACCCTTCTAATAAAGAACTTGATAGATTCCCTTAGACACATACTTTTGATGATAGACAATTCCCATCCTAAACGAAATCTAGAACACAATAAAATATTGAAACTTTATTGAATTCTTTGAAGAGAAAATGACTAATCTTAGGAGGAATTGGTTCACTAGAAACCTGAGAGAAACATGGAAACTTTGTGGAAACTTCAATCAGAAGAAATGGGTTATTGAATAAATTATTAGGAATAGAATAAGTTTTATGAGAACTTGTGTGTACGGGGAAAGGTTTATGGAAAACCTTTCACTAAAACAAGAAGTACTCATACAAGGAAAAGGTTTTCCTAGCTTTGAGAAACTTGGAGTTGGTCGACATTAGCGTATATATATATATATTGAAGGATCAAGGAGAAAGGAGATCATGCATTACATAATTCTGAAGAGCATTATTTTCATGCAATAGATAAAATAGAAGAAGCAAAGAGTGTATACAACATTACTTCATAATTAACTAGTTCTAGTTGATAGTTCTAGTTATTTTTTAGTGTGAGTCAATGTGTTGCACTTGATTAAAGAGAGTAAGATTGTGAGCCTTTGTAATAAGATGTCTGTTATACTTCTTAAGAGACAAAAGAGGTGATAACAAGTTGTTCTTGATAGAGGAGTAGTTTTAGTAACTATAGAATTTTAATTGGAAAACTTAGTTGCTTAAATATTAGTGCAGTTGGTTCACAGATTTTACTCCTTGAGCAATGTGTCTTTACACTTACAACCTCATATTTCCGCTGACCTATGAATTAGGTTTTCAATTAAAATGATAGGGGTCTACAATTATTTTAATTGGTATTAGAGGAAGGTTTTTATTTAAAGGACAACATCTTGGAAAAGATCCTATGGTTTCTCCTTCTACTTAATAAGGTGCCTAAAAACATGACGACCAATTTTCAATGGAAAATATTATTGATGATGGATCATCTAATTAGTGAGAGTTCTAATCTATGAAACGTAATCCTTGAAGGACAAATTATATTCCAATGAAGTCTACCACTAAATATAGCTTAATTCAGTTACCAAGGACAAACCAGAATAGACTACTGAAGATAAGGTCGCATTTAAAAAAATGCCAACACATAAAAGATTTTTATCTTTTGAAAAGGAATTGATGAGTATAATAGTCTGAAGGGAATTATGTATCTTCTCACTTAGATACAAGATAGCCAATGCTTAGGTAAACATGGATTAGAGTCACAAATCTCCTTAGATTATCTTACATAAGACTGTGCACCTCTTATGGAAAGTAAGGACACTATAGAGGATGTTCAGTATAATTCAAGACTTTACGAAAAGATTAACCTTTTCCAAGGGATCTAAGATGAAAAGAAAAGGCTTATACAATAGTAGTATTCTCCCTCGCTGGGCAAAAAGGGATTTAATCTATGCTTATAGATAGAAGAATGGTCTCAAGCTTATATTGGTACACTAACCAACTCATTCCTCATATATAGAAAAGTAAGAGAATTAAGAAAACATTATAAATAGAATAGTTTATGCTCAAGACAATTGATAGACGACAAAGAAGAGTTCCTCTAAATTATTAGCTTCAATGGAAGTAAAAGAATACTTTAAAAAAGGAAAAGAAGAGGATATATCATTGGCATTAGATGAAGGACCATATCAAAGAACATTAAGTTAAAGCACTTGGTGAAGAAATCTAAAGCTCAAGAATCCCCTAGCCATCTAAAAACATAACTCACTAGATATAGGGATGCAGACCAAGAAAAGCTAAGGATAGTGATTCAAGGAAAGGTATTTGATGCAAGGAAGTACTGAATGTTTAAAAGATAAAAATAGATCTTTATATGGAAGGAAAAAGAAAAAAGAGGTTTGAAATAGGAAAAGAAAGGGCTGATCAAATAATTTTATGACTGACGCTGAATTAAACTGAAATCCTTCGACTGTTTAAATAATACTTAAATTGAAAAAAAAAAGAACTATGGAAAGGATGATCAATGTAACCTTATCTTGTGAAGATAATAAGAGGAGTTGTAGACTATTATAATCTCCTTCATTCATAAAAGAAATCCAATCAGTAAAGAAATCAAATAAAAACCTTGTTGTCAAACCAGGTACCCATGTCCTTTAAAAAACTACTCAATGATTAGGTGACATGGACATAAAAAATGTTATATCATGAGAACCTAGTCGCTCCTCTGGTACCTCACAATGATTACTCCTAGAATATCAGGACTTCAGGAAGGAAATACAAAAACAATAAGTACAACATCTAGTTTCAACTAAAAACTGTTATCTCAATCGTTTCAATAAGGAAATTCCATCAATTCTTTTTCTATCTAAAAGATATCCTTAGAAAGATCAACAGCAAACCCCTTATCGAATATCCCTCACTATTTCGATGTCTTTCCAACAAATCCTCATCATTAATTCTTATGAATTCCTTAAGTAACTACTTTATTGATGAATATTCTCTCTTAACTGAGGCTATAACTCAAGAAAAGACTCCTAATCCACCCAGATCTTCTAAACCTACTTTGAAAAAGGTACGAATATTTGAATCTCCCATTATGTATCAATTAAATCCTTCATCCTCCTCTGATTTAATTCCCACTTATATTCAAGTATAAAAATCTTTTGATTCTATCCATGCATCAAAGGGAGAATAAAATGATGAAATGGATCAACCACTTCCTCATATTTCACCAACATAATATGAGATGGACTATCATAGTAATGGTAAATTAATTCTTAGTCATTGTATGATCACCATCGTTATACTTTGATCTAAAAAACAATTTTTTCATAAACCAAAAATCATTTCTAGAGAAACGGTTCCCTTACTCTTCATTTCCTCCAAAAATTCATTTTACCAGAAAGACGGCTGCTAAAGCTTCTAGGGAAAGAAAAAGTACATGGGAGGAAAGGGTATAAAGAAGGTTGTGAACGATATATACCCATTAGCATAGAGGATGATATAAAGATCATGCATTATCTCATCAAGCTAAGTATAAAAAACCTACCATAGATTTTCAAAAGTTCCTGGAGGTAGGAAAGGAATCTTTGTATGTCTCTCAAACAATTATTAATAGTAGAATATTGGAACCTGAAGTTGGTTCAAACCCCTTTATGAAAAAAATAATGAAAAGTATAGAATTCTAGGGTTGAGGTTATTTTCTTAACATAGAGGAAATACTAGCTTTTGAAACCAAGGTAGTGGAATTCTATGTGAACTTGACAATTTTATGGGAAGGAGTGGCGAGTTCCAAGGTGGATAATATAGAATTAGCTTTTGACACTTTGAAGATGGATGAAATTATAGGTTTTCCTACTGAAGGACTAGATATGTATGACTGGAACACGGATGATGACTACATTCTAATTAGAAATATTTCTAGAGGAAAAGTATAAAAGACTCTTAAAAAAATCTCAAGAAACAAATAGAGCATGCACACAGAATCCTCATTGAAGTAGTAAGTAAATTGTTTCTTTTTTGGGAAGGAAGAAGGCAAACAACTAGGTTTAGAGACACAAGGATGATGTATTCCTTCAAACAATATAATAAAATAAACTTTCCTACCTTGGGTCCTCATGGTCTAGCTTATGGGTTCCTTCTCATTGAGGTAATCAAAAGCTTTGTGATACAGTTACAAGGGAGAAAGAGAGGTACATTGAAGTAGAGGATATCAACCTAGACACTAGGAGAATACGGATGTTTGCAAATATGAGATGCTGAATAAAAGTCCACTAGAAACCTATCTCTTATTTTGACAGAGCTACAAGTATTACAAGCAAAAAGTGGAACACTGAGAGAAGATCCTCCAGGATGAAGGATCAGTTGTCATCTTTCCATATTAAAGTAAATTCTCTTAAGGAAGGTTACACTGCTAGTAGTCTGTATATCTCATCACCATTAATTCATTAATGAAAATAATTCCTTGTTCCTCTACTCCTCTTCCGCCTACCCCTATTGAAGCCCATCAGGACATTCCTATTTTCATTTTGGCTAAGCTTGTGATAAAAACATTCTCTTGGATTGTTTAGATTTAATTTGGTATTTTTTCTTAGGGTCTACTAATGGCTTAAAATTGAATATCTTATTTTTGGTACATATTTCCAATAATATTGAATGGATAATTCTGCTTGAATTATTATGAACATTAATTCTGGTTCTCGTACCAATTCATCTTTGTACTTTACATTCTTGAGGTTCGTTTGTTCCATTGTACATTACATAATTAAATTAGTTTAATTATTTCTTTTGCTATGCCCATCTATTTTTTACTTGTTTTTTTTAATTGAAAAGGAGTAACTACTAGCCCTTTTGTAAATGAATAGTGTGAATAGTAATACTAAGTACTAAGTAGTACTTGTAGTATTCGAGCATACTGATTATGAACAAGATTGAAATGAGGAAATTAAATTGAAGGGAAATAGGTAAAGTTGATGGAACAAGGTTGAAATGAGGAAAATTTATTAAAGGGCAATACGTAAAGTTGAGGGTTTTAATGTTGAGAATGATGAATATGGTGATGTGAGGTATTAATATTAGTGGGAATATGCTGAGACTTCCACAAGGATATTAGGTTGTGCTAAATATGTATTGAAGTATTAGTGATAAGATCTGAAGCTAATATTAAAGGGGAAGGTTATAATGATAAATTGTTGACTTGAAGATATTTCATGAAACAGGATGAAGAGGATAGAGTTGAGATGATAACATTCAGTGGGGACATTTCTTGTTGAGAACTAGAAGGAGAATAATGGACATAATGAGAAGCTGTAGAACAATTATGTTGGAGTTAAGATGATAAGTTGATGTTGATGTTAAAGATTGCATGGTTGTTGCTAATATGGAGCTTGTCCTAACCAGTGAAATGCTATGCTACATGAGTATTGAACTAAAGAAATTCCAAAGATGAAGTGCTAAACTACAAGGATTTTTTCATCATCAAAAAGGGGTAAATTTATGAATTCCTCAATTCACTTAGTTTTTATGATAGAAAAACCCTATCCTGATAGAAATCTATAATAGTTAAAAATGTAGAAATATTGCAGAATTCTTTAAGGAGAAGGATAATTAATCCTAAGATGAATTGATTTATGAAAACCTATTGATACAAGGAAAGGTTTATAGAAAATTGTTCACTATAAGGAGAAGTATTAAAAAAAGGGATTTCCTTGCCTTGTGAAACTTTGAGTTTGTCGACATTGACATCAGTATAAAGTGAAGGACCTATTGCATAATTTGGATAATAGAGGCTACCTATTGCATAATTTGGGATAGAATAATTTTTATGTAGTAGAAAACATCGAAGAAGCAAGGAGTGCATACAACAACAATTCATAGTAAACTAGTTCTTGCTATTTTCTTGTGTGAGTCTGTGAGTTGATATTGTTGAAAGAAAGTAAGATTGTGAGGATTTTTAACACGGTGTCAGTTATACTTCTCAAAAAAAAAAAAAAAAGACTGAGATAGGAGAAAAAATAGGTGAGAGAAGGTTATTCTCGAGAGAGGAGTATTTTTAAGGATTATAGAATTGTAATCACAAAAATTTTTTGCTTAAAGATAATGGAGTTGTTTCATTTTTTTCTACTCATCGAGTGAGGGTTTTCCACGTAGAATATCTGTCCTTTTACTCATATAAATTCATACTTTCATTGAGCTAGGAACAGTTAAAATAATAGGGGGATCGAATTCTTTCAAACCTTCTTAGCCTCACCTCTCAACAGCTTGTCTCGAATACTACTCAACTTTCAATCCTTGAGTTGTCTCTCCTTTATATGTTCAAACAAGGACCATGCCTCCACACATGCATGGACTTTGACATTTTAAAAAATGTCCATATCATAATGGATAACATATTAACATGCATAGCCAAACATTACTCCTTCACCCACAAAAAAAAAAAAAAAGTCTATCCATACTCACCGCCTTCCAACTCAAGGCATCTATTGTTTCATTGGTCTTGCTCGAATGATGCAAAATACTCATGTCATAATCTTTCAAAAACTCCAATCACCTGTACTACCTCAAATTCTCATCCATTTGGATAAGGATATAATAAAGATTGTGATGATTCATAACACCTCAAGGGCCCAAAATAGAAAATGATACCACTACATTAAAATGAACACAACCACTGCCAACTCCAAATCATGAGTGGGTAGTTCTTCTCATAAGTATACTACTACCTTGACCCATAAGCTATAACCATTTTTTTGCATTAACATAGAAAAGATAATGTCTCAAAGCATCACATACACTGTATAACCTTCACCATCCACAAGAAAGGCCAAGATAGGTGTAAAAGTCAACTAGGCCTTAAACTTTTGAATTCTGCCTCAAACTCATCACACCACTGAGAAGAAACATTTTTCTTTGTCAATCTAGTAGTTGAAGTTGCAATAGAGAAAAGCACAAGAATGAATCATCTTTAGTAGCTAGCTAAATAAATAAAAGTCCAGGTCTCATTGGCTGAAGAAGGCGTAGACCAACCAGACAACCTCAATCTCTGTCAAATCAACCATAATAACCTACGTGGATAATAAATGTCCCAAGAATGCCACAAAATGGATCTACTAATACATTTAAACTTCACATACAACTTCTTATCTCTCAACATATGAAGCACGATCCTCAAATGCTACACATGATCTGCCTAGCTCATCGAATAAAAAACTATATCATCAATATAGATAATCATAATATAATATAGATAAGGTGAAAACACCTTATTACTCAACTCCATAAATGCTTTTGAGGCATTAGAAAACCCATATTAACCAAAACAAAATACATAAAAAGAAACTCATGATGGTTATAACTTGTCTTGAAAACCATCTTAGGAATATCTAAAGCCCTATTCTCCAAATAGTGCCACCCAACCTCATTCAACCTTTGAAAGTGCTAAAGAACCCTAAAGTTGATGAAACAAATTATCAATGCTCAAAGAGAATACTTATTCATGAAGTTCATCTTTCTCAATTTTGAATAGTTAAGATACATTTGCGCAGAACCATCTTTTTTTTTTATAGAGTATATCGAAGCACATAAAGGTGAAAAATTATGCCTAATTAACCCTTACTCAACAAATATTAGAATTTACACCATAATTCCATCGGATCAATCCTATAACAAGGAAGAAAATAGGCCTAGAGGCCATATCCAAATACATACCAAAGTTGATATGCCTATCTAAAGGAATACCATGAAGATTCATAGGGGACATATCCCAAAAATCCCAATGGGCACAGGTCTCTGAAAAGTCGTAAGACCATGTATGGGGGCTGACGCTTGCCCAGTGTTAGAAGGTCAAGGAAGTTGGTAACCTGATGTGAGGGGAGCCAACAACTTATTAAATTGACCCACTCTGTAGGATCTATTGTCTTTTTGATCCCCCAAACTACATATGGTGGATGAGCTTGAACTCCTTAGATCCCTAGGTACTCCCTGAAAATAAACTCCTCACTAAGATGTAGGAGACATTACCTCTCAAATATTGAAGTCAAATTTATAAAAAAATCTTCAAATCCTCTTAGTTTCATCCAATAAGATCATCATGGCATGACAGTACACCGCATATAATCTGATCTCATACTGAGTCACCAAATTCCCATCCTAGGGAAAATGCTCATATTTTACATTTCTCTCTTATGCTACGAGGAGAAACTAATTAGGAAAGCCTCACCAAATAACTCACATATCATAAGAGATGATCCTTTGGGCATGGAGTCAATATAGGAACTCCACCACTTCTTAGAGGGACCATACATTTATAATGGTGTATAACCAAAACCACGAGATAGTACTAACCCCACACTCTTAAGGTTCTTTTGAAACTCATAAGAAGCTCATATGCATCCTCACTTTGACCACTCTAAAACTAAGGAGGATCCATATTCCAGAACCTATCAAGGTTTTGTTTCTTATTATCTAACATAATTATATGGATCAGATCCATGACTTCTATACCTATTAAGGCCATACCATCATATCTAGAGATAAGCATTAGATGGCCCCACCAGACCCTAAATTACTAGACATATTATTGATCTAGAGTTTGGGCTAAATCCTAGTCTGTGAACTTTGAGGAGTATCTGTCAATCAACCGCATTAGATAAAATCTTCAAAATAGCTAATACTCATGCAAAGATGTCTTTAAGCACTAGAGTGGAAATAAAAATAGATGGTGGTTGGGAGGGACCTTCCTCCTTAGTTGGAATCTAACAATTCTTTAACCTATATTCTATATCAAGAGACCTTGATCTACTCAAAATTAAAAAGATCTTTTGAGCTATACATCAACCTTTTCCTCTAACCCTACCATGTCCAAGTGTCCCAGAACAGGAAACGGGCATGAGTGATAGGATGGGATCTTTACTTCTATCGAATGACACATGAGTTATAGCCATCTGGAAAAGAATAAGACAAAGAATGTCAGTAATAAATGAAGTCACTTTTCACATGATAAGAAAGAAGAAAGGGATTTTCCAAAATTTCCTTTAACCTCTAGAGGATAAATAAGGAATGTCATTGTATCAATCTTTAAGATTCTACTACAATCGGCTTATTTTGTTAGACCAATAAACTTGGGGCTTTGCTACCAACTTGACACGACCTATAAATTAAATTTGTGAAGGACCTTACTACACCTCCCATGATAAGTATTCCAACCAATAAAATATGCAAAAGAATGTAAAAAAATACAGAAGAATCAAGGTTAAACATAATTCTTAATCTAATATACATATAAACTTTCCATAAAATCATAAAGGAACAATAACATCCCTTAAACCTGGTAGACATGAAGTACAAACTTCTAGTAATAAATCAATACAACATGAGTATAAATATATTTTCATAAAGAAGGAAAAAAACTTGAAATAAGAAGATAAAGGAGATCCAATAGGAACTGGTACAAGTCAGTAGTTACCTCTATTATCAGTGAATAACCCAAGAGAAGACAACATCTTGGGATCCTAAGGTAACTGGATATGTAAAGTGAAAAAATAATAAAGTGTGAATATGAAATTAACATATACTCAGCAGTATCCTTGACTGTTTATAATTAAAGATGATAATGAAAACTATCTACAATCGTATTGTAACCAACTCGAAGGCCATACCTAGATTAGTAAATAACTTACATGGCACACATAGCTCAACTCAAAACATGTACATAACCCTATCAATCATAGTACAAAGACTCATATGATTTAATATAGGAGCAAAATACAAAGAATACCAATGAATATAATGAATTTCCATCTTATGTATACACCTGTTTCTCTAAGAGATCTTCAATACCTAAAGGTTACTCTCTAAGTATCTTAACTTGGGAAGGCATACCTATATGCTCCATATAATATATCAAGGTGTTCCCAACAGATCCATAAGATATAATATTGTGTAGGCATCCTATAAAATTCATGAGATATATTAATAGGGAGGTGTGCCCATCCTATCCATACAATATAGTATTAGGAAGGTGTGTTTTTTGATATATAAAATTTCAATGCATGGTGTCCACTCATGTAACTCCGATTCCACAAAACAACAAATACAATTCAATACAAGGCATTTTATATAGAAAATCAAAGAACATGTCAATTTAAGGATCATCTATTTCAGTTCTCACAATCACATAAGCTTTGATTTTTTCTATTAATTAACACAAAATCACTTATCACCATATATCAACTTAAGTCCTCAACTAGGGAAAAAACATCACCTAACATATGCAATAAACCAGCTTTTTACTATCATTCACAACAACTATGATATAAAACAAGAGAAAACAAGTCAATTAATTGTTTTTAGCCATTCATAATACACTAATACCCATATAAATGCTCACAGAGTCATCTATTTGGAACATCCAAATCCATATGAAATTCCTATACAAACAACTAAAATATAAACACTTTGAACAAAGAGTTAAATAAAACCTCAACTTACCTTAAAAATATCTGCCAAGTCAAACCAAAGTTTTACGCTTCTAAAAAGCCTCCAAATTTGACCAATCTAGTTAACTACAAATTTTACTTAATATATTAAACCAAAGAAATCTATATTGTCATGCTTCAATTAAAAGTCTTTATAATCAACAAAAAAGTTAATCCCAGGCCCACAAAAGTATATTTGGATTCTATTTCAAAAGTATATTTCAATAAATTATGGAGATCAAATATAGAATTCTATCAAAATTTGAGTTTAAATAGAC
Organism: Withania somnifera; assembly: GCA_039654485.1. NCBI lineage: Eukaryota > Viridiplantae > Streptophyta > Magnoliopsida > Solanales > Solanaceae > Withania > Withania somnifera. The sequence continues at coordinate 20,304,368 of JBDJHY010000087.1, forward strand.
CTTTAAAACCCCAAATTACAATTTTAAGGCTTATACAAAAATTCCTAAATTTTCAATTTGAAAACCAAGGTTTGAAGACAAATTTATAAAATAATCTTTGGAATATACATACAAGTAGTATAGGAAACTTAATCAAAGAAGATTTATTAAAAACACTTTTTGAATTTCTAAAAAATGAGTTCTCAATCATAAAAATCGAGTTATGAGGTTTTATTTAAAAAAAGAGGATATTTTAAGATATACTAGTGACAATAGTCTTGGTGAATGCGGGAGTACCGTCATATTCACAAAGCTTTCCAAGCTAGACCTATCATGTTCGTGATAGTCTTGTCATATTTGTATAGAAAGGGGTTTTACCCTAACCTATGGACTCTTCGCGATCTCTGACTAGTCTGTCTCGATCATGAAGCACTATGTACAATTTCTCTTGATGAACATGACCAGTGGGTTATAAATACAACGAAGGCCTAATGAACCACATGGAAATTGAACTAATGATTAAAATAACTAAGTCTCAAAAATCCTCTGAAGGTACCATCGAGTTATATCTGGAGTCCTATTAACAAAATACATATATGCTACAAGACTAAAATTAATATGAGATTATATTGATCCGATGTTGAACAAAGAAAATTGTAAGTTTTAAATGGTGTTTGGTTTGTGGCCTTGCCTTTGAGGATGACTGCTCTTATTTTTGTCATGTTTGATCTTGACTTTCGCTAAGATAGAATGTGTTTTTTTCCTAGACGGTCTCACTGAACATGTATTAAATTAGAACATTAGACTCTATATCTGTGGTATTGATTTCACCTGGTAATAATTGAATCTTGAATTCATATTAATCCCCATATTGATCAATTGATATCGAATCATGTCACTTTGAATGTGTTAGATAGACTTTCTCTGTGCAATTGAAAAGCTGGTAAATTTTTTTGAAATCATTCCTTGCTTAGTATGACCAAGACTGAATCAAAAAAAGTGGTAGAAGACACAAAAAGATGCAAAAAAATAAAAAATATTATCTAATAAGAGATGACTCGCCTGGGTAAAAAAGGAGACAAGAAACTACTTGACAAGGGGATGCCAGTTTCAATGCCATGAAATGTATTTGGATTAATACATCGTTCATGTTCAACTTTCGAATTTCTAAATCATCCTTCTATGTTCCAACTTCTACATTGAATTCATGAATCACGTATTAGTGGTGCCTCGAAGAGGTTTTCACTAGCAAACCTCTCTCATTTTTATTATTTTCTCGACTCACCATCGCCTTATGGTTCCCCAAAAAGTTTTCACCAATAAAATTCTCTCATTTTTATTTTCTCTCAGCTTATGATCGTCCTCATGAATGAGACTCTCTTTTCTCTTAGTCCTCACTCTTTGTGCAGAGAGAGAATATAGTTCTTTGTATGAAAATCACCCTTGAAAGCATGTTTGACTTGTCATTTTCAAGAATTGATCTAAAGGTCTTTCTTTGAACTGTAGCGTGAATTTTGGACAGGGTTAGAAAAGGATCAAAGATGATACTAAAATGACATGGTTGAAATTTATACATTTTGAAGTCAACTCTTTTTCACAAAAATATATTTTTTCCCTAGATTCTGTGACTAGGGAGATTATAATTTTTTGTTGGTTGAATCGAACCCCAGGGTAGGGTGTCTATGCATCGTGTCAAAGCAGAATTAGGTCAAATATAGTTCAAAAGGCTTGTTCTATTTTTTTTTACTCCAATTCTTTCTTTCCTTTTTTTTGGAGATGATGAAAAGATTTTTTTTTTAATTTTTCTTACTCTACTTCTCCTTCTTTTTTTTAACTGTTGACTCTATTTGTTTTAATTAAAGTTCGGACACTTTTTGATTCCAAAAGAAGGGGTATGGAAGAAAATAAATCTACAGCTCAAAGAGGGTAGAGAAGGATGACTCGGCGTTTGATTAGCAGAATGAAATGCCTTCGTCATATCAATCCTCAAAATGTCAAATACAAGCACACATTTTAAGAATGAGAAATGAAAATCATCCAATACCTCAACACATTATCTGCAATGACGAGCACTTATCAATTAGAAAACTTCATTTGGACAATACCTTCTACACAATAAAGATACATGTCAATTTAGAATGAATTTATCCCTTTTGACTTCGTTGGATATCAATGAATGTATCTTATCTGATTGGCTTTCTTCAAATTTTTGATGTACACCTTCTTTTTATGAGTTGTTGTCATTCTTATGATCTTCAAAGTGATTTTTTTTATTCCTTTCATGCTAAGACTTCAACTGATTGTCGTATTGTTTCAGTCATCTATTCAATTTTCAAATGTCTCTTTTTTCTTTCATTTTCAACTTCTTGGTGCATTTGTTTCATGATTAGATAAAACTTCAAGATCAGGCCAAAAATTTCTCATGTATATCATGTCACTAGAATTAAGTTACAAAGAACTGTACAAGAGAACACTCAAGAGAAAAAAAAAAGAAAGGAAGAGAATGAAAAAACAATGTAAAAATAACTGAAAAGTAACTTGTATTTCATCTATTAAAAAAGAATAAGAAAGTATTTAAATTATTAACACAAGCAAAGATAAAGCTGGATTAGAACCCTTAAATAATCCAATCTTCAGAGAAGATGACAAATTAGGCTACCATAACTCCTTTCCGGTAAGGAGTGAAGTGACTTTTCAATTACTAAGCTTTGACATAAGGACCAATAGCTTGGACATTATCATGACATGTTCTTTTTATTTTACATCAACTTAGAATACAGGTTTTGACAAACTTTCCTCCTAATCGTCCTCCAAAATCAGTTAATGGCTCTAAAACTTCAACACAAAAAGTTCTGAGATATCTTTTCTTTTTAGCAAAGGGCTCGAGATGTGGGAATGAGCCAATCAATGACTGTTTCTTCATTTTATTATTTTCAGATTAAGCTTGTAAGTATCCTTTGTCGATGAAAATCAACAAGCCAAAACACCTTAAACTAACTGGATAACAGAGGTAGTAAACATGTTAGGGGTTAAATATGTCTCAAAGTTTTTTTTTTTTGAGAAAAATAGACAACTTTTTGGATTTTGAATTTATCAAAAGAAATTCAAGAAAATCTTTTTGTGTTTTTCCTTATGCACAATGTGAATTTTTTTTTTTTTTGAAAAAGAAAAGATAATTTTTTTAATATGACTCAAAAAAAGGAAAAGAAACTCTTTTTTTGAAATTTTGAATGAATATCACCGATCCCGAAGAGGGTTGCCCACGTATCTCAATCCGAAGGAGGAGAATCAGGTGTGCGTAGTTCATCCTGTTTGGTGAAAAATTGTGCAAAACCAAAAACCCAACATATGAAATCCAAGAAATCCATTATATCAGAGATGAAAAAGATAAAGTAGTGATATTTTCGAGGGGTTGATTTCCGGTTGCTTGGAACTATAATGAGGAGGAGAAGGGTTTTAAAAAGGTTACTCCGCCGCTGAGTTTTACGAAAATGAACGACGAAGGTGATTCAGCGTCAGGGTGGTGTTGTGGAGAAAGGGACAGAGGCATCTGAGCTTTTTAGTAGTTTGTCATTCTTTCACCGGAAATGACATAGTGGCTTCATGTGAGAACTTGAAAATAGTGTTGTTATTGCGGCATTGGTTTGATCGAGCTAGAGCTCCCCGTTAATGGTGATGTGAGCAAAAATGAAGATAATGATGTTAAGGTGGTTGTTTGGGTTGTTGTGAGCTGATGGAAATTGGATATTGAGTGGTGTTGGTGAGGGGATGATGGCGTGTGCGTTACGTGGGAGACAAAAAGAAGATGACAGAATCCAATTCTTTTCCCGGTGAACACAATTCTTGCTCGGGTAGGTGGTGCTGGTTTCCAGCAACTTGTTAAATTCCACCATGCAACGGTCATTTCAATGGAAAAGTGATACATGTAAAGTGGTATGGGTTGTTGGGAGCAATGGTATGATTGAGTGAGATAAGGTGCTTGTGATGGTGGGATAAAATTAATCACATAGAAGAAATTTCATCACTTTTTTTTTTATTTTTAGAAGATGCAATATATATGGAGGATGTAAATTAATTAATGTGAGCATGCTTGCATAATAATGCACCAAAATTTAATGGATAAAAAATATAATATAAAAGTAAAAATTAGAAAATAAATTACTCAACCCATGATATCTTTTCAAGTGACACTATTTAAATGGTCCTTATTTTAAAACTTTTAATATTTTATTAAAAATAATAATAATAATAATAATAATAATAAAACACTACTATCAATGAATATCCACATTTATGAAAAATAAAATAAAATAAAAAATGCAAAAATATATTTTGTTGATTTTCTTAATTCTTTTAAGCACATAAAATAAAACTATATAATACGAAATATTATCATTTTCTTTTGTATTTATAAATAAGATTTATCAATACTAAAAAATAAAATTAAAGTACTAAATATAAAAATAAACTAAAATATTTAAAATATACTAAAATAAAAATATAAAAGAAAGTGATGTGAAGCTCGAGAGGATTAAAATTTGCGTCTCTACAACTATTGTTATTCTACGAATGATAGGAAGTTAACTAGAGAAAAAAACTTTCATAATTTTATAAAATTTCAATAATACACCTGTCAAGGAAAAAAGTAACTAGATGCATGGAGCTTACCAATACATTCTAGTTGTAACAAAATTGATATGTGCATTGGCTTGTACTGCTGCATCATCCATCCTTCGTTAGTTTTGAGGAAATAATATTTGACAATTATTTGTCATTCTTTAGGCTGTTTACTTTTCCATAAGTCATTGTATACTTAATTACGTACTATTAAAAATTAATAGTATTTTTATCCCTTAATTATTACTAATTATAGTTCTTATAATATTTGATTAAGTGCTGTGCTTCAACATATATAATTATATGTCGAACGAATGTATTCTTTTAGCAAAGTTTTGAATTTTTTAATTAAGTCGAAATTGTTTAAGTTACATGATGTTGTTGGGTTGTTGTATCCTAGAGGGAGGGGATAAGTTAAAAGTGAGACTGTTGAATTACTATAGATTATGCTGCAGTAAACTTAACGGGATATCAACAATTTAATTTAAATATTTATTTGTTCAATTTTTTTCAACATTATCTAAATATTTATGTATTTTATTTTTCAATTGTAATTTGCTTAATTTGTGATATATTAGATCAACACTATATATAGTTCTTATAATATTTGATGAAGTATTTCCAAATTTAAATTACTTGAAACGTGATTTTTTTATCCTTCTGCTCATAAATATTCACACATTTTCAGAATTATAGCTATTTAATTATTTATATATTTTATTAAGATTGTATTGTTATTTCATATATTATATTAAGATTGTAGTTTTACTTCATATTTTAAATGAAAATTGAGTGACCCTCCATGTCATTAACTCATAAAATTAAGGAGAGTAACGTACCTATCTTTTTTCCCGATAGCAATTATGCTATGAATTATCATGAATTTTCTTACCTTAAGATATCACTTAAACCTAAGTTAATCGAAATGAATTCATAGGTTTCTCACCTTGTGTTGTACGTACGATAAAAAATGAAGGTTCAATCCATTTGATAATTAACTAATTTAATAATGTCTATGTCTATAACTTTGCTTTCTAGCTAGCTTGCGGCATATTAATTAAATATCATAAATTTTCTCATCGCCGTCTGTAATAATAATTACGACATACGAAATATATATGTTTAGTTGAAAAATTATGTTTATTTAATTTTTAATTTATCCTTAATATTATTCACTAGAATTATTTCTTAAATATAAATTTATTATATTTAAAAAATAATATATATTATTTCATTTATACAATAGAGTATATATTATTCAATTACTGATATACGATAGAGTATATATGTACGGTGCACCATCAAAATTTCGGCTAACTGCTTTTTTTCCCCTCCCTTTAAACATACGTTGAAGCTAATTAGCTATAGTAATATTCATTCATTCTCATGCATCATTGCTAATAGTACTTAAAAATCACCCCCATACATGCTAGAGCCTAAGGTAACAAATTACATGAAGAGGAAATGATGAGTGAAGAATTATTATAATTTCTAATGTTTGTTTAGAATAAGTAATCTAGCAAAAATGCTATTAGAAAAGTGACAATGAATTTGAAATATTACTTATGAAACTTTTTTTTTAATTTTATTAGAAATTAATTTTCCTCATTTTATAATAAATAATTTATTTCTCAGAGAAAAATTTTAAAAATATTTTGATTAATCAAATATATAAAAAAAAAATTAAAATAGGCTCCTCCCTACCAAACGCGCCCTTAGTTTATATGTTAATTAATGAAAGACTTTCAAGCGGGCCCCGTCTTCCTCAAAGAATGCGGGTGACTTAATAGTCACTACACAATATTTGAGCTGACTTTAAAACAAAGTGCTAGTAGTAGTAGCTAAAGTCGAAAGAGTTTAAATTATGGACGTGGTATATACACAATTAGTGCTAGGGATTTGATACTAAAGTCACATTTATATGTTGTAGCACATGTCTGTCATGATCTAATTAAATTTATGTGATCTTCAATTATGTTTTATAAAGTTTTTTCACTGTGATTCGTTAACTCAGAGACTTCCTGATCCTCTTGACCCACCCTCTCTGTCAGTAGTGTCCCACTATCATTATTGGCGCACCTGTTTTGGCCAAGTTATTCAATGTTTATAAGCAGTTAACATTAGGTAAAAAAGGATGACAAACTAATACCATACATACATATGGCTCTAAAGATAATGGCCAAATGCCATAAATCCATAGTATTATTATACATATATAACAAAAGAAAGAGAAGATGTTAACTGGAACCAACAATTCATTTCTTATCATTGTCTTTTCTTCTTTTTCTTTTATGGGGTTGAAAACACACACATTAAAGTCGTATTCTATCATTGACAGCCAAAAGCAGTGAACAAAAGTACCAACAAAGACATCTCATACAAAATCAACAGATATTGTCTCCCAACTTACCCTCCCACATTCTTTCACCCTTTTTCCCCTTTTTGTTTGTGCCTAGTTTTTTTTTCTTCGGTGAATCTAATTGTCATCCCAAATTGTCCTTTAATCTTCTAATATCCTCACCTTTTACACCCCTTAATACTTCTAAATCCTGATCCTTACCTTTTAGTAGGTTACTATTTTCATCTTTTTCTGTTTAATCTTTTTTTATTTTTCTAAATGTTTTTGTTTATTTTGTCCCCACCAACTTATGAACATCAGTACCAAAGTTAGATAAGAAAATGCAACTCACATGGAGCAACTCTTTTTACTTATGGTAAATCTTGGCAGCTGTACTTCCATCGCACTAAATAAAATAAAATAAAAACTTCTTTTTTATTTTCTAACCCTTTGAATTTTTAAAATAAGGCTGACTTTTTTTTATCTAAGGCCCGGAATAAACTTAAAATCAATCAAAACAAAAGAAGTCCTAACAATCTAAGTTGTTAGATGAGGTAGTTCACACAATTTAATTCTCATAAGAACTAGTTATATGTAGGGTGGAGCCAGGTAGGAGCAGGGAGTTCTTCATATGTCAAGGTTGAATCCCTCAGTGAAAATTTTTACTGAATATTTAAGATTAAATTAAAGTTATTTTTATGTACATATAGTACATGTAGAATATTTTACTTTTTCTTAATTTTTTTTTTCATATTTTGAGCCTTAGCTTACCTATGTAGAAAGATTGTTAAAACATATATATGATAAAGGAATAACGAAAGTAAAAAAGATCGTGACAAAATGTTGTACAAAGTATGATAATTAATGTTTAGTGTGAATCCTTACTGGAAAAAACAAACTCCGCCACTAGTTACATATAGAAAGGTTGTTAAAACATATATATGATAAAGGAATAGCGAAAGTAAAAAATAACGTGGCAAAATATTGTACAAAGTATGATAATTAATGTTTAGTGTGAATCCTTACCGGAAAAAAACAAACTCTGCCACTAATTACATGTAGAAAGATTGTTAAAACATATATATAATAAAAGAATAACAAAAATAAAAAAAGATCATAACAAAATATTATATAAAGTATGATAATTAATGTTTAGTGTGAACTCTTACTGAAAAAAGCAAACTCCGTCACTAGTTACATAGTCTCAATATAGGACTTAGAAATTACAGAACATTGAGAAAATTAATGTTTGATGTGACTATCGAAATGCATTAATTTTCTCACCAACATGAGCTACTTGGTATGGTTCAGGATCCCTCCACGCCTAATAAAACAAATTTATGTTTGAGTTTTAAATATAAAAAAAGTTATGTCGGAAGCATCTTACTAGAAATAAATCTTGCAATTTATAAATTTTTTGATCTAATTAGACTTCAATGTGAATATTATATATTAGCCTTAAAATTAAAAAAATATACAATTCGATTGATTAGTTATCTGAACTTTTATTTTATTGGTGAAGATTCAAATAACCCTTCTTTCCTTTTCCCTAGCTCTACGTAAATAAATTAAAATGAAATGCATTTTTTTTGCTTTAAAATACGCTTAATTGGTTGGTGGATCGGTGGTTAAGTGATCGATATGTTTTTTTTTTAAAATACTTTTAATTTCTTTGATTTACTAATTGGACATAACATATGAATCCAGATAAAATCTTACTTTATATTTGATCTACCTTATTTTTTTTTAATAAGATTTCTTTATTATTGTATTTTCTTTTAATACATGACATTGATATATTTTATTTTAGTCAATAATTTGTTTGTTTATTATAAAAAATAAAAAAAATTGTACCTGCATAAAATCAATGTACTCATCATTCTCTTCATCTATCACTTAGGGGTCGTTTGATATTATCGGATGGGATCCGAAGATATTTTGTCTCATTTTTTATATGGAATTATAATTTTATTATTCTAGTTCAAATATTAAGATAAAATAATTCAAGTATTATTTAATATTGTATATCAAATATAAGATAAAATTAATACTAATACTAATCCTTATCCTTAAATTATTTTTCTTATTCTGTGTCTACCAAATGACACTTTATTAAATTACAATAAATATATTATTGGATTTAGAAATACCATATATACAAAAAGAGAACACCCGTCTGCTTGTTGATTGTTGTTTTGTGACTAGGTCAATATGCAAAATTATATATGATAATAATTTATATAAAAATAGTGTTCCGACATTCACGGTACTTCAATGAGAAAGATTGACTAAATCGATGAACTAATTTATCATTTCGTAATAAATTGCCAGAGCTTTGTGTTTAGTTTTAAATTACAATTATGAAAAGAAAATTAATTAAGTAAAAGATAGAAAAAGCCTAAGTTATGATTCTTTATTTTAAAGTGGGCAAAGAAAGCACATGCAGGATTTCTTGTGGATGTCTTTTTTTCCACCACAAAGTGCAAAGTACACTTAGCTTTAATCCCTTTTTATTTCAAATTTAAATTTATCATACATGCACCATCTCTTCATTTTTGTAACTTAAACACAAGGTTTTTGACTCCTAAGTTAATGATTAGATCATAAATAGTCATTAGTAGTTCCAAATCACTTGATTTATTAATTCTACTATACAAACTCTTAGCTGAGAGAAGGCATATGATTGTAATTTGCTTTCCAACTTTTGAATTTCTACTAATGATTTTGTTTGGGCCGTCGCTAACCGTTGCATCTTTCCTTACATTATTTCGTTGCTTTGTTCTTTTGTCATGCTACTTTCACCAATGATCGAAGGTGCACATAGCCTGTAACGAGGATAAAATGATAGATGGTTTGGTCATATTTAATATCGATTTACAGATATTCCGTACGTGTAAAATTATGATTAGTTCTTTTTTTTCATTAGGAACTAGGGTGAGCTAACGTAGTGAAAGGAGATGGAGTAGAATTCATATAACCAATTCTAGACTTAGATCTGCTGTTGGTGGTGGTGTAATTGATTTTCTGTTACACATTCTTAATAACTGCCGTTAAATTCATCTAAGTAGGTTATATGACCAAAATTCAATACTGCACTTTCCCTTTTTAATCCTTTTCGTTTTTTGGTTTTTGTTTATTAATTGTTTCAACTAGTGTCCTTCTCATAGACCTCGAAATTCAGAAACAAAAGAATTCGCATAAAAGAGACTATATAGCTCTTGCAACAAGGTCAACAAATAAAACTATTTGCAAATCTAACACATAGTAAATTGTCAATGGCCGACAATATTGTCCTACCTCCATATGTGAAAAAAATCCACTTTCCCCAAATCTAGATTATTTTTCCAAACACCACGTCTCTTTCTTTGTTTTGAAAAATGTTACATAAGCAAGTTTCAATTCATGTTATAATGGACAAACATGGACCGAAATGATAGTTATTAATAGTCTATAAGGGTATTATATAGATCAAATCAAAATGTTGAAAGGATAAATATAGGACTTAAAAGTTTAATACTCATATTTGAATTTTGTTTTTTTTTTATGCAAGTTCTTATTTCCTCAGGATAAAATGCCAACCATCTGTACATATAAGGTACAAAATCTCATAGCCCCACTAGACAGTACACCATTTATAAAATTGGCCCATTAGCTAGCTTTGATAATTGTCAAAAGGGGGTTTGGTTTTAAATGTAAAGCAAATTAAAATGTGAATAATAACAAGAACTTAACAAGTACTACTTAGCTGAGAGACAAAGTTATTGGACATTATACATATGTTATAGTAGCAACCGAGTGAAAGATGGATATCACTAGTCTACTAAGGAAATATTTTAAAAAGACACTTAAGAATCTATAGAGAGTTGAATTGGTCATTCTCTCGACACCCTAGTCTTCTTGGACAGTGGCTCTGGTGAAGAAGTAACTGATGATGTAGCCAGTGACCATGAGTCATTGGAGTAATCTGAGCTAAATGACACATCCATCACCCCTGTTGGACTCCCTGGCAATCTCCCGAACTTTCTTTTATTTGAATGAAAATCAATGTTGCAAGCCACCTCTTGTATTAGCCTGTAACATTCTTCCACTTTGTCCTGTTACATTACCCAAATTAAATACCTCTTACTTCGAAACAAGTGAAGTTTGACTTGTAAATTCTAAATTATACGTGATTAAAAAGAGTAAAAAGGTTCTAACCTTGACAATTCGAAGGATGCCCAAAAGTTGGTCTTGGTACTTCTCTCCAATGCAGGGCTTTAGCCTATCAAGAACATGCAACATTGTGGCAGAGGCCATGGCAGAAGGAAGGTAACCAATGAATCTATCATCTGTCGTTGGAAAAATACAGAAATACCAGTTAGCAAACAGTTAATAACACTAACCATTGTTGCAGTCCATACAGTGTGTAAATAAAAATGCGTCGTAGACATAAACATGCTTACCAGTAATTGTGTAGAGAAGCACCTTCTCACATCTCCTCAAAAATTCCAAGGATAGACAGTTCTTTAACCCAAGCCTCCTAGTTATAAAATCAAGAAATGAAAATGGGGTCACTGGATTCATCTTCCACTTAAGTGTAGACAGAACCAAAAGCTCCATTCTCTGAACAGTCTTAGACTCAAACACAAATCTTGATTCCTCAACCTGAAAAAAGACAACCCCAAATCAATCAAAATGATCAAAGAAACAAACTTTACAAGATCCATCCAATTAAAAAAAAAATCTTGAAACATACTTGGAGGTCAAGAAGCAGCGGAACTTCAGTTTCTTCAACTTTAGCAGCTAGTGAAAGACAAGCCACAGCAACAAGTTGATTCATCCATGACTTATGATTCTGTAACTTATCAAAAGTAAATAGAAACCGATCAAAGTAGTTAACTGCAAGAAATGCAGTTTGTGCTGAAAAAGAGTAATAAACAGTGATTTTGAGTATCCATTCAACTGCTTCTCCTCTTGCTTTAGTTAAAGATTTGTTTCTTTCCAGCACATTGTAGCTTGTTTTACACTCTGTTTCTTTAGAAAACAGAGAGGTAAGCTCTCCTTCTTCCCATAACATGCCATGTGTATTAGGGGTTGTTCTGTTTTCAGTGGAAGAACTTTCTGTTTCTCCTTCTTCATTAAAAATATCCCCTTCCTCACAGTAAAAAGCATCTGATGAAAATGGAATCTTTTGTTCTTCTTCTTGATGATGATGGTGAGACATTATCTTCTTCTGAGAAGAAGAAGCTTAGCTGTGTTTTCATTTACTTCATACCATTCAAGTAACTGAAGAAAGAAAAAGATGAAAAATTGTAAGCTCTTTAAGTAGAGCCTGTTTTTGATAGTTTTGAAGAGAGGGAGAGGGAGAGGGAGAGGAAGAGAAAGAGAAAGAGAGAATGGAGAAGAGGAAAATGGGGAATGAGGAGATAGGGCGAAAGATTGTGTTTTTATTTTGGTATTTTGGATGTTTTTTTTATTGAATTTCTGTGGATTTTATTAGTTTTATGTGTATGTACAGGAGGACTGGAGGAAGTATACAGAAAGAAAATTATGAGATACTGTCATGCAGCGTAATAACTCGACACGTGAGGTTCGTGTGTGTTACTAAATCTGCTTCGGACCCCAATTATAATTGAGGCCCAATGAAGTGTCTAGTTTACCATCAATTATTTTGATATAATCATAAATGTTTTTTTTATTTTTAATTATAATTTAATATTAGAATATTGAATATATATATATATATAATATTTAATCACTTTCTGATAAGGAATATATTATTTCTAAGATAGAATTTTCTCGCATGAACCTAATCTAAATAATTCTCTATTTAAAAAATGAGAGACAATTAACAAAGATTTTTAGCACTAATAAATAAGGGGTGAACTAATTAACAAGTTAAGCATTATAGGTGTAAGGTTCAAGTCACGATAAATGACATCAATAATATTATTGATCCTTCTGATGAAATTAAAAAGTACTTCAATATAATGTTTTATTATTGTTCACTTTTATACTTGTAATTCATATAGCGAAATAAATAATGTCACTATATCTTTGATCATATAATTCTATGTAATCTGGCTAATGTGGAGTAAAACAATATTTGTTCACACTCTTTTGTTAATTTACATCAAATTACTATACTTTATCATAATTGAATGAAAAATTGAAATAAAATACACACATTAATTAAGTTAATGTGGACCTTCTCCAAGTATCAGTGTTAGTGTTATGTACACAATTAACCTATGAAGAGTTAATTTTCATCAGTTAATTATTTATACGTGCATGACTCATGCCGGATTAAAGCTTGATCCTTCATTAAGGATCAAGATTCACTAAATATGTTGCATGGATAAGTTATAATATACAACCAATCTCTTATCAGAGTATTAGTACTTAATTTGAAGTAATATATATGGAGGTCATTAACCTATATAATTAGCCTAATTAATTATAAGTTGACTATGAAATTAGACATAATCCATTAATGCATGATTAGAGAAATACCCTACTGGTGTGACCGGTGATAATTTTTGCTGGACAAAGTGTCCAGCTAATATTTCATTTTGTACAACATTGACATGGTGCCAAATAGAATGTGCAATACTTTTTATTCCTAAATAAATCTCTATTATATTGTTTTTTCGTCAGTGCTGTCCCCTTGATAAAATTAGATATTATGTAACAACCTCTTTGTTTTTTCGAAAAACTGCATTTGATATCTGAAAATTCACTAATCTAACTAATTAAATCTAAAATTTCAAGATAAGAGTTTTGAATTTTATGTATTATTACTGTAATCTATAAATAATTTTCATTAAATATAAGATTTGAAATCTCGTAAGCTAAAAAGTAATTTAATTAGTATCAAAATTATTTAGGACTTATCATTACGGGAATACTTAAAATCTAAAATAAGATAAAAGTAAAGTAAAATGAAATGAAATGAAAACAAAAGTAAAAACAAGGACCAAAGGGAACAGTTGACTAGTGAATATAAGTGACAAAATTACAGCTTCAACAGAAAAAAGCTCATCTTCCTGTTTGCCAACTACTACTACTTGCACTGCATCATTAATTTATCATTACCTTACTTAATTTTCCATATTTCTCTCTCAATTTATTTTTGAAAAAGTAGTACTACTACTTTATGTTAGCGATGATATTTTCAAAGCACTTTATACGATGGTGGAATAGTCATACATACCTTCAGATCTCTTCTTTTACCAAAAACAAGTGTATAAAAAGGAAGAAGAAAAACCATAGAATACAATTATAATTTCATTAAAGTAAAAAAAGCAGCCAAAAGTTACTCTGCATGCCTACTTTTAGAGTAGACTCTACCACTCGCCATCACTCCCAAAGTCCAAACACCATTTTCGATAATACCTAAAAAAACAAAAGTTAAAGTAAATTCCATACGCTTTAATCACTTTTTAATTATACTAATAATATATTTAATATAATTCAATAAGTAAAATTTGATCAGAATAAAATGTTTTGACTTCTAATTTTGTGAAATAGAGAGACTAATAATCCCTCCCTAATTTGCCTTAATTTAATATTCATTAACTTTTTTTTTCTTATTTTTTCTTTATCATAACTTATTGACAGTAAAATAAAAATCAAGTCCAGCTAAATTCAATAAATTAGTTATACAATTCATGAGTTGAGAATTTAACTAAACCAAGTTAAGTCCTAGTTCTACATCCACCGGCGTGAAAATCCAACACTCATCAATACCAAAGCTCCAATGAAATTTTACTTAATAGTCAATTTCATTTGGCTTATTATGAATTTCTAATTTATGAATTTTGACTTATTTTAATTAAAAAATTATTTAAATATTTTAAAAATACTTAAAATAAATTAATTTAAAGAGGTCCTAAGTCTAGTAATTAATTAAGTACACTTATATACTAAAAAAATGTTTGCAACAAATCTCCATTGACTATATTCAAAGTTCCATAAATTTTGCTTACAAAATGAAGCAAGTTTTTTTTATCTATCATAGTCATTAATTGATCCTTATTTCCGTTTCCATGCATTATAAATATAGTCTAATATAGTGTGTCAGCTCAAGGTATTGAATTGAATAAGAACAAGCAAAATTAGAAAGAATTCCAGTTTCCCAATGCCTTTGTTTACTGTCTCTGTCACTACTGTAACTTTTTTGTTTTACGAATAAAGCTGAAAGTAGAATAGAGTGTAAGTAGACTGGCTAGTAGGAAGAATAGAACAAGACAGCTTAACAGCTTATTATTAGAAACAGAATAAAGGAGGGAAAAGGGCTAGATGTATTTACCACAAATATACGTATACGTTAATTTACTTAATTAATGTTATGGACATCTTGGCAGGGATGGATAAAAGTAACCTGTAAATTTAATAGTTTTGGCTGATACTTTAATTAAGGGGTTAATCCTAATTAACCTTCATAGTTCGAATATCAAATTATATGTATAATTAATATTATTTCTATATTAATTTAGTAGATATTGAATTTCTTTTAATTTCATTGTGCATTATATTTTGGGGTTGTGTATTCTGTTATTATCGATACATTATTTTTTGTACACCAATTATAATATAAGTTAGTGTTGTATCTGCTTTTCTCTTTTCAAAATGCTTTATAATTCTAGCGTTAGTATTTTGTTATGATTTTTTTTTCGTATTTCTCTTCCCAGTGAGCTAAAGATCCATCTAAACAACTTATTAAGTAAAAATAAGATAAACGTACTCACTATCTCCTACCGAATAAGTTGTTTCTATTTTGCTACCAATTAGGAATACCTTTAATTTGTGCTAAAAAATAAAAACAATACTAAATATGCATAAATATAAATTTTTCAATCGGCTAACTCAAATAATCAACAAATTTAATAATATTAAATTTTAAATCCATCTTTTTATTTAAGAGAAAGAGGGGGTGCAGTTGGAATTGTTGGTGACTAGGAACAGAGGAGAGGAAGGGTTTCTGCTATGATTATTAGTTGCTTTCTTTCTTTTCCTTTGCTTTTATTAGCATTGCTTCCTTCCTTTCCCTGCTCTCTTTCAATGGCTCAATCTCCGAGAACTTTGTCTAATTGGAGAATCAATAACGATAATAAAAATATATTAAATAAATATGAGGAACTCTTGAATATAAAGTAAATGGAGCTATCTATCAAGAAACACAAAGATCAAACAGATATATGGTGATATGTTTAGAATTTAAACGTTACAAGTCTAAATATTTGATTATAAATGTAACGAAAGTTATAACATGCATTGCAACAACTGTATCTTTTTATCGTATTGTCATATGTAGAAACTAGATAGATTATAGTAGACCGTCATTGTAAAAAAAAAAAAAATCAAACTCAATGTTCGATATTGACAATGATAAACTTAGATTTCTGTTGAAAAATTTCACGTTAAGGTAAATCATTCTCTAATAAAATAATTCTATCCTCGCGGATCACAAACCGACTAAGGATAGAAATTTTGTGAAAGGAGAGCATAGAAAACCAAAAAAGCATGTAGGACTAATAAATGATGAAACAAAGGGGAATTTTGGGAGAGAATTGGTAGAGCTAAAGACCCAGTTTTCACTAATAAGGGTTGTGGCAGAATAATTAATAAGTGTCCTTCATTCTTAATCAGATTGTACTAATAAGGTTTTAAGTCCTCTTAGATACAAAATTACATTTGTTAAGAAGGACTTTACCTTCTCATTGTTTGATTTTTCAATATAAAATTAAATTTAACCAAACTTTAAAATAAATATCAAATATAAAGCAAAAAAAAAAATAAGGACCAATTTACAAATGCATGGAGTTAACAAAAGCAGTGTGATAAGTAGTAGTACTGTAAATTCATAGGGGTCCAGTCCCAAATGGTTAGGTCACTGGCATGGACTGCAGTGGCTTGTGAACCAATAGTTAAAACAAGAAGTTCCTCACCAATTACCCATTACCTAAAAAGTAACTTAATTCCACTTTAACAACTTTTGTTGGTTCATGGTTTCAAAACCTGCTACAGGATCCTACTTTTTACTTCAATCCTAGCTAGATTGATTTGATTCATGAGTCCAGATAAAATCTGTCAAATATTATAAGTTGGTATTTTATTTTTATGTGATTTTTTTTTATTTTGTTTCAAAAAAAATATTATTTTATTATAATTTAAAATAAAATTATTTAAATTTACTTGTTTACTTTTATTAAAAATAACTTACAACCACATAAATATTTAAAAATTATTTTAGATCATAAATTTTAAAATATTTTTTTCTTAAATAAATGACACTACGTAAAATAAGACAGAAAAAATATAAAGTTTTTAATGTTTGATTTGAAACAATCCTTAAAAGCAAATTTATAGAAGGTTGCTTACTATATTACCCTTAATTAATTATAGGTTATTTAAATATTGAAAATGATTAGTATATATGTACTTAATTATAATAAGGCTAAAAATAAGTTAAAATAGTAATTTAACTCTTTATTTTTTTCAAAATTCACAAATAAAAGTAAACATTTTATTTTTTGTATAATGAACAGGTAAATATGAACAGATAGAGTAGAAGGCGTTTGAAGTTTGAATATAAAATAATTGTGAAATCTGAAAAAGAATAATATTTGTTTCAAGTTGAAAATGGTAGTTCTTATACTTTATATTAAGGCTGCACATTACCGGGACGGACCGGTATCGGAACGAATCGGTACTGGGACGAACCGGACCGGGACAAACT
>JBDJHY010000087.1:20448732-20461592 GCA_039654485.1 Withania somnifera
TTATAAAATTTATTTAAATTTATAACTTTTTGATCATTTTTCACAACATAAGAGACTTTTATTTTTTTCCATGTAAAAGATATATTTTTTTAATTTTATTTTATAAGAGGACAAGAGATTTCATTTCCTCTCAAATCTGAAATTTGATTTACATATTAATATTTAACAATGTAAAAGTTTTCGAAAAAAACTTGTTTTCTAGTTCATTACAAATTCTTTTAATTTTTTAATTTTTTGTCAAGAAATTTTTAAATGTTACATATAAGAGATTTTGCTTTTATGCATTAGAGATTTTAAAAAGATATTATTTAAAATTTATTTTGTAAAAGGATGAGATATCTCATTTCCTCAAAACTTTCATTATGGTATGCATCGACTATATTACTGGATTACGCAATTTAATAGCATAGTTTGATTGAAGAAAGTTATTTATTATATATATATTATAATTTGCTGAGATCTTTGTTGCCTTATTTTTGAAAATTGATTTATATATCAATAACAAACTGCATAAAAACTTTCACTATGATAAGTATTGACTATTTACCATAACTAAATTACACAATCTGATTGCATGTTGTGATTAAGAGAACTTATTTATTATAAATAATAAAATTTAAGACTATATATAATTTTCTAACAAGTCTTTTATTTTAAAACTTGATTTATATATCAATATCCAACAATGTAAAAACTTTCACTATGGTGTGTTTTGATCAACAAACACACAATCAGATTACACAACATGCCCTTGCTTATATCCACAACTAATATATAGAAAATTTTACAATAGTAAATTAATTACAATATGTTATTTATTTACTTTTAAAGAAGTTTTTTTAAATGATAGAGATGTATCAAAAATAATTTTCTTAAGATATTAAAAAATAAAATAAAATCTGTATACTCGAACACACTGATGAGATCTCAGTTGAAAGTATGTTGTAGGTGGATAGACATGCACAGGAAGAGTAATGGCTTCAATGCTTACATGTCAGAAACACACAACGCTTACAAATTTCTCTTTCCCAAAATGCCCTTGGCGGCTTCTACAACGGCCTCTTACTGATTTCCCGTCAAAAACAGTTGTCCCTTCCACTTTTGGGTCGTTATTTCATGCACAATAAATAATCCTACATTATTATATAATTTAATTATTTCTTATATTATTATTTTATAAATTATATTTTATATAATTTTTTTATACATGGTACATAATTTAAATTGCAATATATATTGTATTAAATATATCTAGATACATGTTAAGTCGTTAAGATATATATTTAGACTCCAATACACTATGTATTCATGATACATTTAATTATCACCTATAGTTAGGGCGCCGTTCACTGTTTTGTAATTCTTAAAAAATGGTGAAACTAAAATATAAATATAATTAAAATATTTAATTAATTATGTACTTTACCCTACTAATGTTATTATACATACAAGTATAAACATATTACAATATCAATAAAGATTATGGTAGAATTATAAATATTTTTTTATTTTTAATAAAAAATTAAACTCGAATTTTGAATATAAAATTATATTTATTAAAATATATTTATATTTAATATAAATTTAAATTTAATTAATTTCAATATACTTATCGAATATCGAGAAAAAAATAATATAAAAAATAAAGGAAAAGCATAGAGAAATCCGAGAAAATGGTAGAAAAGAAAAGGTGCAGCACAACGCAAGCCACGTGATATATGGAATCCCATACGATTACTAGGAAGATGTTGTTTTCATTTTCTTTGACACGAGCATGCCAAGTGGGTTCCTCTTCCTTATATTCTATTCTATTTCATTTTATTATTTTCTTTCATTACTACTATAATATGTAGGTCTATCCTCCTATTAATTTAAGTGGGGCTTAAATTCTATTCACTAGGAGCAGTTTAAGAGTGATTACTTAAATAGTATTGTTATGCTATATATATATAATATTATTATTTAATCCTGATCTATTTTAGCTTAAGTAGATATTAAATTTAAGAAAGTAATGAGATCTATGAAACAAAATGTATGTTACAGAAAGATTTACCTTGTATATATTAATAGTATAATGAATTAACGTTATTAACATACTTTAACAGGTTAAAGCAGATAATTTACTTTCTAAATTATCAATTAGGCTTTACTAACTATAGATAATAAGATAAATACCTATTACTATATCAAGTACTTTTAAATTTCACCGTATAAAAAGATTACATTGTCAATGTACAGTTGTTCAATTAACTCGTAGTTTAAATGCTAATTGACTTTAGCAGGTTAAACAGGACTCCTAACCATTTAGGTGTTGTTAGCATAAGAACCTATTTTTATATAGAATAGGAGAGGAGAATGGTCAATTGCATTATTAAAATTAAACTAGAAATAGTATAATGGACCCAGGCTGTTAATTGCCATTGAATTGAACCCAACTAATACGTACAGCTCAAACGGTGGTAGAAAGAGGTTTCACAACTTCACAATACAAGCAAACAAAGAACAAAATTGTATACTCTATAGTCTACTGATATATGTGAACATCAATTTCATATACAATAATAATATCACACTCGATATAGAAAAAAAAATTATTTTCGAAAAATCTTCGAATCAAAAAAACATAGCAATGTTGAAATTGTGGCAAAAGGAACATTAACGAATAATTTATACAAATTTTAATAAAAATTTTAGAACAATTAAAAATAATTATAAGCACTCAATAATTGCATTATTTTTAGATTTTTTATAACATATTTTACAATAACAATCAAGTTTTGATTATTAGGACTCAGTGTAATTTTAATTTCTTGCTTGACTTTTTTAGAGGCAATATTTCGCTATAGTAACTAAAAGAATATTTGAACAAAAAATAACTTTGTTATAAAAAATATTTTAATTGCATATAATTAATTATCCACGTCAAAGGGACGTTAGAGCAAATGCTTCTACCGATGCTGAGGACTTTATTCACCACAATAATTAGGGGTAAACGTAGATGATTTATTTTTAGACTTTATATGTAGTGATAGGTCATTATCTCTTTGGAGATATAACAATGCACATGGTTTTGTAATCATTTATAATACCAAAGAAAATAAAGTGTGATATTTTAGGTGATGGAGTTCTATATTTGTCTTTGTGTTTAATGTCATTGGGGTCACTTTCATTTCACTATATCAAAACACACTTAGAGAGGAAAATCAAAGAAAAGGAAAAATGTGTTGGATATTAATAAGGATACATAGATACGTGTCTTTCAAGTATGCCAATTGATTGAATCAATTCTACGACTTTGTGTAGTGTTCTTTTGGAGTCTACCTAAAGGATATATAGAAGAGACTCGAAGGGAAGTCCCGTGAATGAAGAAAGACAAGTCCTTTGGAAAGGGTCATTTGTTTTGAGTGTAATTGGTATCAAAATATTTTTAAAATTATAATCCGTTAAAATTAAATTAATTAAAAAAAATTTTTTCTTAGAAATAACTCTTTCTAAATGAGAAAATATTTCCATAGAAAAATAAGAAAAAGATTTATAAATAGTATTGCATATTGATTATTTCATTTGGCCCACCATAACTATCGTCTTAGGGCATTTATAAATATGATTATAGATTCACATGAACTTAATAATTTTTTAAGAAAAATTATTTTTTTATTTTTTTAGTTTTTTGACCTTTTATAAAGGGATCTTCATTTTAGCCCATTACACGTGAGATATTTCGTTTTTACATATAAGAAATCTTAAAAAAAATATTTTGCTCAATTTACTTTGTAAAAGGGCAAGAGATCTCATTTCTTCTAATAATTTTTTGTCTAAATTTTATATACATATTAAGAAGTCAATTAAATATTTATAAGATAACTTTTTTTATAAAAATACAATAAACTCTCGTGTACCTATCTTTTTCAACTCATATACATAGCAAAAGCTTTAATTTTTTTTTTTCATAACTTTGAATCACAATTTTTTTTTTTCATAACTTTGAATCACATCCACTTACCCTTGTCATCTCAATACCACCCATGCATAGTGTTCATCTAAATTATAGAAAAATACTTTAAAACAATATGCATATGTTAAAGAGTAGAGAATAAGGGGTAGAGAATGAAGAGGAGTAAAGAGAAAGGTGAGAAAAAAAGAGGCCCCCAGAAACAAGACATAGCCAGCTGGTGGTCTCCTACCTCACATGGCATATTTAGCCCAAGTATGCTGGAACACACGGTCCACTTATTATAAGTCAGGCAAAGCAAAGGCTCCTGTTAAATGGTAATTGGTCCCCTTAGTTTTCATCTACTTCCTTTTTTTTGCTTATATTTGTTTTGTTGGATTGGATAGGGTGACTTGTGAATTGTAATTTGGAAGAAATAATGCTACAAGACGAAAATGAGTTTTCATCGAATTAAAACTTTACACGAAACTTTTACACCCCATTGGAAGTGGTATTAGCACTCTTGACACGAAACCTTTGATTCAATTATAACCTCACACTGCAACCCCATTCTAATCTTTGCATCTCAAAATAGTGTGTTTTTGAAAGTTAATATGACTTTTAAAGTTAAATTAGTATATTAATTAATATTTTAAAATTTAAATTTAAATATTAATAAACTATAAAAAAAATATTATAAGCTGTAATTTTTTTAATATTATTAAAATATATGTCTTAAAATGATAGTTAAAATTATATTTTTTAACTTTTTACTTTAAAAAAAGACAAAATATTGGTTGGTTTATTAATTAATCCTAATAAAATCGTTATCAAGGTAATACTAGTTTCTCTATCCCAATTATCTTTTTGGTATATCATTCTATATCTGATATTTCATTGATATAATTATTTAGAATTTCAGCTATATAGCACCATATTACGAACTTCTTTTTTACTAAAATTCAAATTTAAGAATTTTAATCAAAAATAGAGAATTTTTATCTATTTCATCACATTTATTTGTCATCCTGAATGATCACTGATTGGTTTGAATTATATAGATATTATACAAAGTCTTAAAATTATTAAACATATTGTTCATTAGAAATACAAGTAAAGACGATATTTTAGATTTAGATATTTAATTAAATTTTAATAAAGACAACCCATGGTCTTATTATTCTTAATCATATATAGCTCTTTACCAAAAAATAAAAATAAAAATCATATATAGCTAGAAGAAAAATAGTCTAATGCCTTATTCGATAGAAAATGCAACGATGCATGGACGTCAATTATATTGTATTAGTATGTCTTAATCTTGAACATGAAGCAGTACAATACAATCCTACCAAAACCAGCTCAGTACTTTGACAATTGAACTCAGTGGCAAATTACTGATTTAATATGACATTAAAATTTTCCAAGCACAAGCATGATTCATGACTGACTATTCATCAATTTATGTTTTAATGGGATCTCCTTGTACCGTACGTACATATTATTGGCTTCTTTCTTGGTATTTAATGCTGTATTGACTTCCTAGCACCTGCCCTACAATCTCATACTCTTACTACTTATTTATTCTTTTAATTTAGCCTTTTTATTTTGTTGAAATTTTCATCTGGTGCTTGATATTTGTTTTAATCTCAATTAATTTTAATTTGAGTCGAAAATTCAAACACATGTATCTTCTTAGCTAGAAAAGAATTATAACTTCGAGGGTGGCCATAGCTATGTTCTACCGCATGCGTTTTAGAGACATCATATATAAAATATTAGTTTTGTACTACTATTTATAGATAAATTTATGTTTTGCGTTGAGTTAATCAAAACAAAACACAAGTTTGGCCTGGAGTTATTAAAAAAAAAAATGTTTTTTAACTGTTGAACTTTTCTAAAGAACGAGGCATAACTAAAAAAAATTGCGAAGTTGAGAAAAGATCATCTAGTTTAGAGCCGCATGCCTTCAATCACTAATAATTTTAACCTAATTAACATGATTAATTCGTCTTTTAATCAGGTATTAACTTATATAGTATCTATGAATCAATTTGTTACCATAACACATGCATTTAGGCTGCTGCAATGCCACGAGATATCAAGGAACACAACAAATTAGTGTTTTAATTTTTCTTTTTCTTTTTTTTTTATAAATGATAACTTCTTTTTCTTTACTTTTTTTTTCTGCACAAATAGCTAAATGCTCCGTTATTTATGGCACAAAATGAGCACTTGGCAATATATTTAATCAAAAGAGTCTTTAATTATCGTTGTGATTCACTTCAATAAATTAAATGACTATGTAACTAATGACCAAAATAATGACTATTTAACTCAGTTTTTCTTCAAATCATTATTTAACTCAATTGTTCAAATGTGAATGAACTTTGAAGCTTTACCTTAAAGATATCTAATTAAGTCGCAATCTGCTAAATATATAAATCAAATCAAACTTAACATAAACAGTTTTATCGGTCATCTTTTTGCTGATTTGTTTCGTTTTCGTTTTGGATTTTTCTCCTTTTTTTTTTTGGTATTATTATGTAAATTATTTATCCCAGCTGAAAAACAAATATGTACTACAGTAGAATTCATTAATAAGTCATTGCACTTTTCCAGGCAACAGAACAAAAAGTCAGAAAATATCCCAAAACATATACCTAGGAGAGAATAATACAAAAAAGAATTACTAATTATACGTCTGGCCTAAATTCTGTTTTTTTTTTTTTTATAAAAAATAAAAAAATAAAAAATCATAATCAATGTCGTTGAGAAGATCTAATTAACTTGGTTAGCTGTTTACGTTTTAGTTTGTTGGATTAACAAACATATAATTATAGAAAAGTTGAGGTCCCTCTTTTACCCATTCAACTAATTAAAATGTACCCAAGCTCATTTGAGTAAAGACTCTATATTACATTAGATAATTAATCATCAAAAAGTTTGAGATGACTTAAACCCATACCTAATTAAACAACTTAGCATGGTCCATGCAAAGCATTTTCATGACAAGATTAACATGTTAGCTGTTTTTACAAATGTGGCTGCTTAGTCGTCCACATTATAACGTGGTTAAAAGTTGATCTAAAAGAACTTTTCTAGACCAAATTAGCATCTACTAACCAAGTTCTTAGTACTGATTATTGGATTAAAGCATGACATTGACATCTAACCCTATATTTAATTATAGTTCTATTGATAACAACTCCAAGTCGCTAAATGTTAAATTTAGGTACTGCTCAGATCAAATTTGGAGAATCTGGTTTTTGATTTCACATTGAGAATACCTCAAGTTATTACTGTTATAACATATACCAAAATGTATACGTGTATTAAATATGACTGAAAAATATCATTGTCATGGAATTTTGAATTCTACATGTGAAATTCCAAGGTCGAAAAGTGGCCAATGAATGACTTTTATCCAAATTTTGTTAGTGCATCTAATTTAAAATTGATTTAAAATTAGTCAAGTCGTGCACAGACTGACTTGAACAAAATATCACAAATAATTTTTTTTTTTTTTAAAAAAAAAGCAGTAATCCCATACTTAATATGATCATATTGTATCTTAATTAGTAAAACAAAGTACTGGACCGTGGCCTAATGCTCCAATTAATGATATAGCTAAAATGAAAATTAGGTAAATATAAGGAGAGGAACTAGAAAAGAAAATATAATATATTTTCCTTCCCTATTTGATACATATATTATTCCTTTAATAAATCAAAGTGCATTTATCTAATTAGCAATCAAATTCTCAAGGTGAGAATGAGAAGAAAATGACTAATAATTTAGAAAAAAAATGGTTGAAGTTGCCTCTCATATGAGGTCCCATGTTCAAGAGATCTCCCCTTTTACTTTTTTTTTTTTTTTTTTTTTATGGCTTTTTCTTGTTACAGTAGAGGTGGACTTGAAGTAAAGCAATGTTCCATCCAACTGCATCTCCATCCCCACTTACAAGAAATAATTTGTCCAAAATTAAATCTGATATACAATTTTAAAATTGGGGGTTCAAAATTATTTAATACATAGTAACATTCTGCCGTCTGAATAATTTGGGTAATGTTTAGTAGATTCACCGAGTTTATATGAAACAGTTGATCAATTTATTCAAACTCTGTTTTTAATAAATATTTAACTGTAAATTTAAAAATATGATACTGAATCCGCGTCGGAGATCCGTCATTGATTGTCTTCACTCGCCGACATCTTCATCCACAAGAAAGAATTTTGTAGGATTGTAAAGGCAAAAAAGCCTGATCCCAATTCTCATTTCTCAAGCTAAGCAATAGCTTTCCTTTTCTCAAACCTAACTCTTTTTTCTCTACTTGATTTCTTCAATCCTACCGTTACTTGGACACTAACCAATTACCTAAAAATTGATATTTCCAATTTTATACCACTTAGAAAATGATTCATTATGCTTTTTGTCTAATTAATGTGTCTGTTTTTGTTATGTTAGTAGCCTAACATTAGATGAAACCTTGCCAACTCATTCACTGTCTGCGGTTGTTAATTTGTTACCTATCATGTTATTTGTAGTTAATTAATTTAGGGTAGTAAATCTTTCTCATTTCAAAAAAAAAAAAAACTTACCTACCAGAAGTTTGGTTTAACTTACTGTATGTTTTTGGTAGATTATGCCCATCAGTTAAGTTCAGTTTTTAGGGTATCTTTCTATGTAACAGTGTAATTTAATAACATTTTTAATTGAATTTAACTTCTATATATCAAGATTTTTTACCCTATCAAACAGTGATATAGCTAGAAAAGTTTAATAAGCTGGGAATTCAAGGAATGCAAATATATATACATAGTGAGTGAATACTCTCAACAATCAACAAAGGCAGAGTCAAAATTTTAACTCGATGATTTAGGATCATATTTAATTTTTTTTTCGTTTTTGGGTTCTTAAAATTAATTGTACATATTAAATGAAATCTTTAACACAATTATAAAAATTAGAAAGAACGTTAATGAATTCCGTTAACGTTAATGAACGTTAAAAAAAACTCTTTTGCATATTTGTGATTTGCTGAATCAACAAAGGAGATTCAGCATATCACATATATGCAAAAGAATTTTTTTTTACGATTTTACTCCACTCGTCTAATATTATTATTTGATAAAAAAATGATTTAATTCAATCCGATTAATACATTTAATTAGCTCTTTTATTGTCAAGTATATCGAAAAATAATGGTACATATACAAAAGTAATACCGTTGAAGTTTGTTGGCTTCTTCTGATCCAAAGGCGTAGAACCAAAGATTTTTCAATTGGAAGTTAGAAATTATTATTGTTAAGCAATAAATCCTGCTATTTTCAACTCACCTACTTGAGCTTCTCCATGGAGCTAGCCAAATAAAATACATTTATTATGCTTATAAGTACATTTTATTTTTGTGGAAAAGCCTCATTCAATCGAAATAAATTGTCAAAACTAATTTCCAAAAAGAAACAGTACATCAGAAACTTCATTTAATTTCTTTCTTTCTTTCTTTTGCATTTTTTTTTCCTTACATGTTTCTATATAATTGTGTTGGGCGGTGGGTGAGACGTTTTATGTTTTATTTTAAAAAAAAAAAACAATTAGGTCGGTAATTAGTTTTTTGATTTGTCCCAAAAAATTGGTCATTGGTGGTTGAGTTGTTCCATCTTCCTACATATTTGACCAATAATAAAGTCTTATAAAGTGGCATTTAAGAAGTTAGTCTAAACAAAGATGTTTGAATAAACAATTGCTACTTAAGTACATATTTTATCCAATTTTAAACAAGTTTCTTTTAATTATACAAAGTTTTGAGATGCATATGAACTTTAGTTTCTTTATTATCATGCTGGTAGTCAGACATTCTAGAGTGACGACAAATTTAATTTTGATAAAATTTATTTGTTACTTATATTAATAGAATTACAAAATACTCGATCGATAAAATATAAAATATAATTAAAAATACCAAATTAGTGGATAAAAATAAATTTAAAGGACTAAAATAGGAGATTAATAACTAGTTCAAAAGTTATTTGAATTGAACTTCTCTGCGGACCTAATTTTTGAATGGACTAAAGTGAGCTAATCAAAATTAGTAGAGGGATGATTTGGGTAAATTTTCATCACTTGATCAAGCTAGTCCTGACACTATTGATATAAAAAGGTAACAATCCGTTTAATATATAAGAATGTCTCTATTGTAAAAAAAAATGCCATGTCTGCAACTGCTACTTTTTTAACCACTTCCTTTGTTCACCTTTCTAGGTGGCACTAACATGTTTACAGCTTTATGCCAATAATTACTGCAAAGCCAACGCAACATTCTCATTTGCCTAAAGAGGACATGAACCACATAATTGATCCCCAAACTTATACTCCCATTTTCTTTTTTAATTTACAGCCAATGAAGTTGCCTTTTATCTCACTAAATCCCATACTTAAAGAGGTCAAAATATTCACTATTTTGTGCAATGTTTTGTGGGTTATTAATTACTTTATTCCTAACCCTCCCCCCCCCCTCACACACACTCAGAAATACCCAACCCAACCCTTTTTAACTTTTTATCTTTTCAACCCATGTGGAACTTTATATCACATGCTCCCACCTCCTTTTCAATACAAGCATTATTCTTATCCTTACATATATGTGTCCCCTCTCATTCAATTAATCTTAACCCCTTTTATTTATGTTTAAAAGAATTAGAATCATTAGTAACATAATTAAGACTAGCTTAAATAGATTTCCTTTTAGTCCAGTAGGGCAGTTTTCTTTGTTAGTCAGTGCATTGGGCACTCATTTTAATCAAGTCCATTAAAGATATATAAGAGATTATTATGGCTTCATAGAAAGGATATGATTCCTGGGAAAAAGTAATGATGATATTGATATTTCTGGTCCCTTGGGCTCTCTGTTAAAGCACTAATGCTATCTTATTGTGGTTCTTTTTTTATTTTGTCTACCATAATTCAAAATTCCTATACTTTTCAGCTGGGGTTAGGTTCTTTATGACTGACTCTCTTTGCATGAAAATGCTACATAACAAATCATGTGCAATTTGCTATGCTAAAATGAATTGCTCCCCATTGGAATTAGTCAAATTAATAGTTTTTCTGAATGGTGAATTTATGCAATTACCAAAAGAACTTGTTAACTAAACTGTTGTAATGCGTAAAATGTCTTGCTTCTAGACATAATTGAGTATCAAAGTTTTGAAACTCTCTATTATCATATCACACTCTTCTGACTAACATTGGCAGACAAGTTTAAATTGATGAAATTTTTTTGGAAAATGGTCAACTTAGCTTCTTTGTCTTTTTTAATAGCTAAGATTAGTTCAAGTTCTATCATATACTAGTACTGAGTACTCCCAAAACAGTCAATTAATTGGGGACCAAAAGCCTATCCAAAGTAAACTTGGGCCCAATTACTTGCTTGAATCCTTGTCTTGGATAACATGGTGTAAAGCCCACAAGGCCCAAAAACTTTTTATTACTTATAAACATATCAATATAATTATGAGTTATACCAAATTATTATAATATTAATGAGAAAAACTATTTCAGATAAGGAAAATCCTTAAATTAGGTTAGCATTACTTATTAATTTATTTTCTTTTTGTCAAGTTAAAAAGGGAAAAACAATTCTATAATACTTAATTTGGTTTGAAAAAATGACACTATCATTATCTAGATTCAATTATTAATAGAAAAAGAAATCTTTCTTTCGCTAATGAATGTCGATTAAATCTCTCAAGAATTTCAACCAAATCATTCAAATATCTCTATCGAATACCTCACAAATTTACTTTCATTATACTATTCAAAATAGCATCATTTTTTTTTTCATTCCTCACGTATTCTCTTTCATTTATTTTAATTCTCATTTTCAAGTTCTATTCACTCATCTTCATTGCTTTGTGAGTTTGTTTGTGTCTTTTTCTTGTTACAAATTTGCATAATGCCCCAGAATTTAAAAATTAAATCTGTACATGGTAAGAATCTCATATTGACAACATCGGAGGATAGTCTAGACAACTCTTTTAATTTGCATCCACTCATATCATTACCAACGAAAAATATGAAGAAGAAAAAAATCGATTATGATATGTTAATGTGATAGATGTCAAATATAGCACCAAGAAAAGGAAATGTGAAGATGTTTCAAACGATATTGTGTCAGATTTCGACGGCTTTGAATGTCAGATTCTTAGTCTCAAAAAAATTAAGGATCACAAAGACTAAATCTCAAATTCTACAAAAAAAAATTGAAACATGTGTGATACAACATCCAAGAAGGTTGTGAATGCTTCAAAGCCAAAAAAGTCCAAAAAAAATTATAAAAGTTTCCGAAAAATTAAGTTGTGCAGACCAATTTTTTTAGTTTCCTCAATGTATTAATATAACCACTTGTTTTTTTTTTTTTTTATAATTTAAAATTTTGATATACGGATGATCGATTGTGATCTTTTTCATTGATTTTTAAATAATATATAATTCGGTTTTCACAATGTAACAAATCAAATTATATTGAAATCACATTATATACTATATATATACAATAGTTGTTGGTTTGTTATTTACTTTGATCATATAAAAGTGATATATAAGATGCTCGTTATTGATTTATAATTTTTGCTAAAATAATTAGTGTTGACATCACTTTATATACCATTTATACACACAATTTGTTATAAGGATAAAAGATCTAAAGTGCAATTTATGAAGTTGGTAAATCGAGTTTTGAACTTGCACAAGGGTCCAACTTTAGAACAATTCCGAGTTGGTTTTAGCTTTAATGGTAGTTGTTTCACAATTGATCACTGGATTAGATTTGCATATCCAAATTATTTGAATTGAACTTAGCAGCTGGCTTAGGACCTACTGTTCGAATTTTTCAGAGATTAATTTTCTTTTTGTGATTTTGAGATT
>JBDJHY010000087.1:20527196-20542873 GCA_039654485.1 Withania somnifera
TTCCCGGGTAGACCGGCCCATTGCCAGGTTTATGCCCATAAGCCAAATATCCCCTTTTTTTCTTTGGGAACTGTGTACTCCAATTTCCCAAATATTATCAAAAGGAAAAATCACCATCTCACACTTCTCATTATCCCATTTTTGTATAGCAAAAATCTTTGCATGATTCAAGTAAAGCCCTAAGTATCTGTCACCCATCAATGATTGAGCTAATAATTTATGAAGCTCCAAGTGATATAGTAGTACTCAATAGTCAAGACCGTTGGAAATTAAATTTATTTTCTGAAGAACCTGAACCATATCTTTCTTTTTCTTTTGTGTGTCTAAATTCTTCGTTCGTTTCATTTATTAAATTCCGAGAATGCACGGAAACCCGTTAATTCCTGTTTAGAACAAAAAGACGAAAAAAAAAAAAAATATGCAGCGACTAAAATATAGAGAAGATTTTTATAGGAGCTGGCTATTCACAAACGTGGCGGCTTATTATTGAAAGCAGGTATTTCTTGTCTTGTTTTTATTTTTCAATATAAATCACTGTGTTCGCGGAGGAGGGTGATGTGTAAGAGGTTGGTTTTTAATGGGCATTTAGATCAATTATGACATAACTAGATTTTTACATTTAATGGTATTGTTAAAATGTAAAAAAGTATATTAATGGAGAAATTAAAAGGCGTCAATACGTAGTGACGTATATACATAAAAATAGTATCTTATTTAGTGATAATATAATTTTTCGTTGAAAAGGTTATGCTTCGCCACTGCGCCTCGAGTGAATTATTCCAAATCAGGTTTGAAAGTAAATTATAAACTTCTGTATTGTGCCCTCAATTATCCACAATTGGAAAATAGACTGCATTAACAGGCCTGGCATGTGAATCCAAGAAAAACTTTATACTGAACGTCTTCAAGGGGGTGCTGAAATTTATGCCCCAATCTTGAAAGATCTTACTAATCGAGCTATACTTTCTAAACTTGATCGTGTAGATCTTGGTATGAACATAAATCTCCATTTTCCTATCCGCCTTCGAAATAAAAAAGTACTTTTGTAAGTAGAAAGTTATTGAATTATATGAATCTAATTAATGTAAAAAGATAATTATTAAACGCGTAGAATTATTTCAATGAAGAGTAAAGATAATATTTTGAATTCAATTTTTTTTTTTTCATTTTAGCGCTGAGTATAGTGATAATGGTGGAATTTGAAATTGTAAAGGGTAAAACTCAGAATCAACAATTATGACAAGTGCGACAGATCAGATGTGACTCGGCAGAGGCAGCTACAGCCTAGACACGACCGTATATGCTGATTTCATTCACTAAAATCAAGGATACGGAGTCAGAATAAGTTTAAGGTCGAAAATCTGACATCTTCTCTCTACTGTTAAGCAGTCAAAACACGTAACTAAATTAACATGAAGATTGAAAACATTATGAGGGCGAGGTTCATGCAGTGGGAAAAAAAAAGAATAAGTAAAACTACATGACATAGGCATTTCGTCACATGATTAAGGTTTTAAAAATTATTATATTTTGATTAAATAATTAATTTAAATATGGAATTCATATAGAATTTTGGGGTTATAATTCATCAATCAATACTCTCCTGTAATCTAACTTGTATTTTGATGTTTTGACTGTGTTGGACTTAATCAATTTTGATGATTTGCCAAACACAAGAATCAGGTGTTTGAATGTGATCCTTTTAGCTGAAGATCAATACAAAGTATCTTTGTCAAACGCAGTAAATGAAGGTTCCATAAAGAAAGAAGCGGTCAAGTAGAGATGAGGATTAAAGTGACAAGACAATGATAAGGAGGAGTCCAAGCAAGCAAGGAGATTAGAATGAAATAAGGAGTATAGAAGTCATTGGGAAGTTAAAACTCTACTAGCATGAGAAGTACTTGAAGCATAGGAGTCCTTGGGAGATTTAAAACTCTACTAGTGTGAGTATTTAGTAAGAGTTATAAATACCCATAGATTTTCACGGATAAAGATGACATGAAAAATAGACAAAAATGCAAGAAGACATTCTGATTGAGCGAATTCAATTTTGGTAAAACATTTTTGAGGATTCTGTTCCCTACATGTAGTTCTGGGGAAGCTAATTCTAACAAACTGTTTAATATCAAACCCCCTAATTATTTTGAGTTTATGGCTACTTATGAAATTTTGCTAAAACAAAAATGTAGTGTTTGAAATTCGAACTTGGAACCTTACGCTGAATTTAGATCCCTGAATTAAGTCAACCTCTAATTTTATATTTAAAAGGTTCAAAATCTATATATATACATAAAATAATTAAAATATATCTTACATTATAGTTTTATTTTTTGCCAAGGAGGTTTGGTAAACCCCTTCGGCCCCCTCTGGATTCGCCCATGGGTTCATAGATATTGTTCCCTATGGCTTAGCTATAAAAGTCTCCATAGGATGGTCCATTGTACACTCTTCACCAAAATATTATATAGTGTATAAAAGTTAAATGTTACTCCCTTTATTTCATATTAGTTGTTAGATTTGTGAAAGAATTTGTTTCAAAATAGTTATCATTTAAGGTAATCAAGAAACAATTTGCTTTTCTTTTTCAATTCTACCCTTAATAATAAATATGGAGAGATATGAATATGGTGCAAAAAGAAAAAAGTATTAATTAAAAATAAGCAATAAATAAGGATAACTAACTCAAATTACGCTTTAATTTATATTCTTCTTAATAGTGGTGAAAAATGCAAAACTTATTACGAGTGTATGTTTAATTTTCAATACATTTAACACAATCTAAATTTAACTATCCTTTATTAAATTTTTTACTCTTGTCACTGTACACTCCTAATTTTGTATGGTATCTAATGCCTATCATTACCAACAATAACTCTTACAATGTTTGTAAGTGGCAACTCTCAAAGACAATTTTCTACTGCTTATGCGGGGACGTCGCCTAAGAAAAGGCTCAGCTTATTCCTTTTCTTCCTTTTTCGTCGATTGCTTCTGATCTCTTTATAGCATTTCAACCACATCTATTAAGTAGGGATGGCAATTAGGTCGGTGGGGTATTTTTTATGCTATGGGGTAGGTGTGTATTTAAGAATATGTGGAACGGGTGGGTTTAAATAATTTTTTAAGAAAATTAATGTGGGAAGGGACGGGTTGTGGGTTTAAATAAAACAAAAGCTAAAAAATAGTATTTTTAAAATATTACAAAAAGAAAATCTCAAAAATATGTTATATACAAGTTTTTTATAAAAGCTATACACTTATAAATATAAAATTAATTCAATAATAAAAATTATGTGCAATCTAGTTATTCAATTTTAAAAATAAAACATAAAGTGCAAGGCGGGGCTGAGCGGGTTTATGCAAAATTGAGCAGGGCGGGGCAGGTTGGATTGAAAACTTTTTGACTTTTAAGGGTCAAACCACTCCACATTCGTTCTGCCCCACCCCATTGTCATCCCTACTATTAAGTAACTTAGTACATAACAATTCAATTGTTTGATTCTTTCAATTCATTTATTTTTGGGAAACTTATATGAATGTTAATTTTTTTGTTTGTTAATAGACTCTCTATTAATTTTTTTCTCTAATTACATAAAATATCAGAAAAAAAATCATGGTGATACATTCCTTAATTGATATATTACAAGATCTGAAATATTAAAATATTTCACGATACATTGCGATCTTCGTACTTCAAGATACATTACAGTCTTCATAATAGATTGTACTTGTTCATGATTCATTGTAGTCATGATAAATATTATGTCTGTTTTATACCTGATACGTTGTAGTCTTCTTCATCATAGTCATTATCCTCTTCCTCTTCTTCTTCTCCATTTTTTTTCGTTTATTCACCTCTTCTCTATTGTTTGTTAATTTATGTAATTTCTCTTTTTTTTTTAATACCCCCACGGATTGGAAAACAGTTTATTTCATCATCTTTGATTCAAATTAAACCCTATATGTAACCTCATGAAATATTAACTTCCCTGTTTCATATTAGTATGAGACATGGATATTTAATAAAATCAAGAATCCCCTGTTCTTGGTTATGTTTTCTTGTACCTCTCTTCATGTCATTTTATTCCCAAAGCAGTGGCGCAACCACCAACTAGTGAAAATGAATTTCAATATGGAAGGCTCAGTCCACCTTCGGCAATAATCATAATTGTGTTAATTGTTACACTTCTTTCCGCTAGAATGGAGGAAGTTGCAGGAGTGCAGGAATCATTTTAGTGAGTGTAGGCAAAACGTGAAGGGGAGAGCAATTGGGGGTGATGGATCACTGAGTTCTAACACCCCCAAAAATGGTTAAGTGGAATCTAAGGGGATGTGACAGATTTGTGGGAGCAGATGGAGCAATCATGGTAAAGTCTCAACAAGATATGTGGGAAAAAAGTAAAAGCTGGTATTAAATATCACAAATTAAAAAGGTTGATAAAGGGAATAATACTAAAGATATTTAGTGGCTCATTGGGCAAAATATATGAGAATGTATATTTATAAATAAAAATTAATATGAATATAAATTTAGCAAGAATAATAATTTTATTCAAATACATACTAACAATATATTAGCAGCATGCAAACTTTAACACACTTAAATAAGAGTGTTAAACATGAAAAATACAATAATATTTCAGAAAAACTATAAAACAAGAAGTATGATGAAATCCACTAAAGTCACAATTGTCCTTAGGGAAATTATTCTCCTAAAGTACCCGGGGTTAAGGAATAGATCCTCACCAGATAAAATGATCGACTTCGACTAAATACCGGTATCTCAGATTCAGTCGAACGGCAAACTCACTCAACGGAGTAAATCACACAAGATTATTTGAGTAAGAAATATACAAGAATCTGATTGCAATTGTTGTTGTAATTTTTCTTGTTCATTGTTTTATATCGGAGGAAGAATCATATATATAACCATAAAATGGTCCTCGAAAAAGACATAAAGGTTCAGAAAATTTGCAACTTTTTTCAGGCGAAAAGTTGCACTAGTTTGGAGTTGTGCGGTCCGCACAATCACAAGTGTGATCCGCATATCGAACTAGTGGCATGGAAAGATTCTGTCTGTGTTACGCAGTTCACATAAGCAGATGTGCGGTCCGCAAAATCACATATGTGGTTCGCATAAGCGGATGTGCGGTCCGCACAATCACATATGTGGTCCACATATCGAGTTCGATTTCCAAACAGATTCTCGAACATTCACACTGATTCGTTATGCAACCTAGTATGCGGTCCGCACATTTGTCAGATGTGCGATCCGCATATCGAGTTCGGATTTTGAAACAGAACCTCGAACATCCACACTGATTTACTATGCGAACTGATATGCGGTTCGCACTCCACATATTGAAGGAAAAAATTTTGAGTTCATTTTTCGGATCAAATCATTATTAATGAATTTTCTCCAAAATAAATCTTTCCTTTCAAATTTCACTTCACTTTTCATTTTTCGTTCACTTTTCCTTTCTTGTAATTTAATTCAAGCTTAAAAATCTCTCACATCTAATTTTTCCTTTATTTTTTAACTATGTTTACAAATTCAGTTCATATCCGTTTTTAAGGGTGAACAAAAACTTTATTGTTTTTCTTGACCCAAACGTGTAAAGTTATATAAGTTGGAGGGGGAGGGGGCAGGGAGGTCATGAGTAGATCCAAGGTTTAAAAATTCTTGTGATAATTTCATATTAATGTACGATAATAATTGACTACATCACTAAATATTTATATAAAGCCAAGTTTGAAAATTATTTCATATATTCATATACGTCAAGGCCCATGACACAAAGAAAGGGTGATGTCTAATCAAACATGCAATGTTTTTCTTCTCTGACAAATTTATACTAACTTTATTCAAATTATTATTCTTTCTATCTCTCCAATTTAACATCGTACATGAAAAATTACATTGTGCATGCACTATTTAATACACTTTGAAAGTAAGCAAAGTATGTTTTTCATTTTACATTTTTCTCCGACCAAATCTAACCTGTACAACGTAACCTAAGGAAATAGGTTTGAAAATAATAATCTACATATGGGTTTGTCCTTTCGGCCTGCAGAAGTGATTCTACGTAGAAATGTTTTCACAAGTCACGTTATCCAATTTTCGTGTTTCGGTGCCCCAACGTCAAAGGAACTGTATATATCCAATTATTGATGGTTTTTATTTCCCTTTAGTTCAAAGTACACCTCACCAAAATTATATTTTCGATTTATAAGCAAATAAAAGGAATTTCTGTTTGCCATTTTAACTCATTTAATTTTTTTTAACTCGATATTTGATATTTATATCGGAACCTAGTTAAATTAAAATAAGCATAATGTAAAGATTATTTTGGGGCGACGCTCTCAACAAAATATTTTTCATTCTCAGGGGCTTAAATCTAAGGCCTCTAATTAAAAGTGAAGGAATCACAACCATCTCACCGTGATTCATATTCGTATATTTGTACTTTCTTTATTTTAATTTCTGTCATTTTTTTTGACTTGATATAAAATTTAAGAATGAAAAAATTTAGAACTGAAGTTTTTCTAGATTGATTGACCTTTAATTCCAGCAGTTTTGGAAATTTTTTGTTGATGGTTCTAGTTGTTGATGGTCCTGTACCTGATATCTAAAAATAATAATTAGTATAAATAGATGCGTCAATAAGGTGACCCCAATTACTTAATTTTATCTTTCAAGGTAAAAGAACAAAGAGGAAAGATATGAACTATGATGACAAACATAAAATTTTGCCTAATTAAGAACATTCTTAATTATGAGCTGAAAAAGCAAAAAGTAGAATGGGAAGTAACAGCATACGTATCAGCTGAAAAAGCAAAAAGTAGAATGGGAAGTAACAGCATACGTATCATGAGAACTACAAAATGAGTACAGTACGTGTGGTCATATGGGATATGATGTGTTCTAAGACACACAGTGAGTTAAGTATGTCTTTTAAGAGAACACTAATAAAAAGAGGTAGTAAATTATTTTTTCCCTCATTCATGAGTATCTCTTTTCATTAAGTATTTACTCTATTGAGGTGTTGTAGTCTTCCATACATAAACTTACTTATTAAGGATAAAATTTTAAAAGAAAATTGTTTGAACTTCTAAATTGATAAATAATTGAGATAACTAATTTTAAAAATCATAATAAATTTTTGAGATGAAGAAAATACTCATTATTCTCCGGACTTTTGACAAAAAATATTATCATTAGTTATAGTTATTAATTTTTGTACATGTCATTTTTAGGTGTAATATTTTTACTTTTTTAAAAAAAAAAATCCCGACCCTCAAATTCCTGGCTCACAACCTGTATCAAAGACTAGACCGTTCAACTGGAAGCTTTTAAAATTTATAATTTGACTTCCTTCATCCCAACGTAGAAAATAATTTTTCTAAAATTTTAACCAATTAAACATAGGATTTTGGAGGAAAATGTTTTCCTCCATACCAACACATCCTAAGTACATGAATAAAAAGTTAGAACAAAATAAAAGATTGAATTAATAAACATTTTTTCTTGGTTTTGCTCGTGGAGCTGGATCATAAATGTTGTAGCCTAATCTTTTATCTTGTTCAAAGAATCATCAACTGGCTCATTATTGTATTTGAACATCTTATGCGTCTCCAATTTAATCCCACAAGTTCAATTTGAGTGGCAGCTTGTTCCCTTTTGAGCATCTGATGAAGCAAAATAACCGTTCTCTTATACTTACTTTTTGTGATTTATCTACCTACATACTCTTGCAGGCATTACATTTAGTTTCTCCTTTATAATTGTCTAAGGTCATCTTTATTCTTTGATCTTTCTACTCTTTCATTAATTTGCCTGATAGTTTGTGTACGTATCAACATTATGCCAATATAACCTCTTGAATCCATGTTAATATAGATTTTGTAAGCCTTTTAGTACCTTCTATTAGTAATTTGGAACTTCATAATCTCATTCTAGGCTAGGTGGTTAAGAAAATTAGTATATTGAGTTTCTAAACAAAATTACATATTTGTTAGTTGAAATTTTTTTGAAAAGTTATATATAAGGGTGTAGCAAATTATGAGATTTTTTTAGAAAAAATATATGAATTTCGCTTAAATTTAAATAATATTATCATATTAAGAGTATCTTAATTTGAATTAAGTAGCCCAATTATTGGTCCGTTAATTTTTAGAGTCAATAATTCCATAAGATGAGTATACAAAATGATAGACTAATGGCATGATGCTCTGGTTACTGCCTTTGTCGGACCAGAAGTAACTTGGAGAAGCACGAATACAAGATAAAGTTAACTTGGAGTTTGGTGGCCATAAATGTTCGGTTTGGGGGGTGGGGTCGGTATAAAAAGGTAAATGTTTTTTATTAGAAATATTTTCTCGAAAAATATTTCTTAGAAAAATAAGTTTTTTTAATATATTTATTATGTAAATAAAAAATATTGTTTTAAAAATACATGTGTATATTTAATATAAATTAATAAAAGTAAATAGAAATTAGGTGATAGATATTGTGGTGGGATGAGGGGAAGTACGGATGAAGGGTATAAGATGGGGTAGAGGGTGAGATAGTGTTAATGTTGGTGGGTGTAAGAGGAAAATAAAAAATAATAATTTTTAAAGAAGAATTAAAAAAATTTAAGTTTTTTCATTTTTTTTAAAAAGGGTGAGCTAGGATGATTGGTGTTGGGAGGGGGGGTTGAGAAATAAATTTATTATTTAAATAATAATAATAATTTTAAAAAAAGTTGGGTTGGGAATGGACTGGGGTGTCGGGTAGGTTGGAATGAAGGGTTGGGGTGGGATAAGAAGAATTTCAATTAAAAAAAAAATAAAGCTTCTTTTTGGAGAGGGCAGGTGGGGGGGGGGAGGGGGCTAACATGGGGTCGGGATAAAAAATTCAATCAAGAAAATAAAATTTTGAAAAAAAATTTAGGGGAGCGAGGTTGGGGGTCAGGGCTGGAGTAAAAGAAATTCAATTTGAAAAAAAAAATCTTAATTTTTTTTTGTTTGGGAAAGGGGGAGAGGGGCTGAGGTAGGGGGTGAGTTTGGGGTAGCGGTGAGGGTGAGATAATTTTGAGAGTGGTTGAAAATTTCGAAACTTGTTTTTTCTATTTTTATTTTGAAAATCGTTTTTTTTTATTTTCAAGAAAGTTATTTTTCCAAGAAAAATATTTTAAAATTTTTTTAATCAAATAATAATGAAAATAAAAAATATTTCCTCCATACATGATGAATCTTGAAAACTTAACCCACTAATTATGATAAATGGGTCATGTGAAACTCACTTCAAAGCTGTGGGAAGACAAGAATCATATGATCGGACGTGTGGACTTAATTTGAAGGAAAGATTATGGATGACCAACATCTTATATTGATAATTAAAAAGATTAAAAAGTTATATATAAAATGTAAAAATATTACAAGAATTAACCAAATTACTTGTTTACCTAATTGGGTAATTAAAATAACAAGAGGATGTATAATATATATAGAATTCATGCATAATACGTGTGTCATCTATATAATGAATGTATAACATAATTAATTATTTATGGAAACCTGTTAGAAAAAGTAAATAGTAAATCTGAGTGGCTTTCTTTAAGATCAAAGAATATTATAATAGTGTAAGATTCGAGAAAATCGTGTACATTAAGAGTGTATTTGAATGGAGAAAAAAAAATTCTTATTTTTTCATGTCTTGTATAAAATTTTTGAAAAATATTCTTTCTAGGAAAGTACGTTTCTTAAAAATAAAAATAAAAAAATCTTCAATGAAATTAAAAAAAAAAAAACAATTCTATAAATCACATTTTATGTACGTAATATCCTCCCACACAACCAATGCCCCAATCCCTACCTCTTGACCGTCCCATCCCCGCCGTCCCCAAGACCCCACACCCTCCCATTTGTATGTTTTTTAGCTAGATTTCATATAAATATTCTTGACAAAACTTTTCATTTGCTTACTTACCAAAATTAAAAAATAAATAACTAAGAAAATGTTTTCCTTGATAACAAACACATCCTAACATTAATAGGAAAATACCAATGTATGTATCTTTAAATTTTAAACTGGTTGATCCTTACGAATGGATG
Source organism: Withania somnifera (assembly GCA_039654485.1). NCBI lineage: Eukaryota > Viridiplantae > Streptophyta > Magnoliopsida > Solanales > Solanaceae > Withania > Withania somnifera. The sequence goes on from JBDJHY010000087.1 coordinate 20,537,292, forward strand.
TTATATGAAGTGGCTATGCCTCTCCCTAAGAATGTGACCCTAAAAGAGAAATGAGTTCCTCACAGGGTTCTTTAGATTATCATCGTGTAGTATGACAAGGAACAAGGCAAAACATTGAAGAACCGTACGTACAATGACAGTGTGATTATATTGTTGTTGGGGCCAGGGTGATAGAGGTAAGTGACGCTGTGACAGTGCATCAGAGCTCCTTTTTTGAGTTGATTTTGTGATCACTTTGGAGGTACAAATGAGTAGCAATCAAAAAGGGGTTAAAAATTTATGGAGTATATATGATGATATTGACTGGGGAGGGTATTCTTTGGTGAAAGAAAAAGGTTATTATTTGTGGTAAGTGAAGTGATTGGGCATGATCGTGGGAACCCACACAGTGGAACAAACGGTGGAAATCCATCATTACTGGGTAAGAATTTTGCCATCATTTGCACGTGTCCCCTTGGCCCAGTCCCTCCCTTTTCTGCAAACGCCAAGAAACTAACACACTTTGATCAATTGTCATTAGGGTGGACGAAATCTCAGTATCTCAATTAATGTTATATGGTTGATACAAACTTCTTTCACGACTGTCCTTTTAATTAGTTCAAATTTTACAAATAACCACACATCTAGAATACAAGAATGAGAATTAACCCTCTTTTATTTCAAAAGGATGTGTTATGTATATTACATACAAATTTGATACCGCTACATATGTCTCTTTTCCATTATACTGTCCATACAGCCCTTCATCGCAATCAAGGGATGTGATGAAGTGAATCCATTTATTAGAGATTTAATAGGAAATAAAAAAAGACATGGTAAATAGCGTTTTCTTTGACGGACCTTACAATGAATTCAAATTAGTTGGTGCCCTCAAAATAAATATATGAACCTAGTGTACATGGTGAGTATGAGAATACCAGAAGAAGAATCTGCAAATTATATCCCAAGACTTAACTGGGTTGCTGCTGCTCAAATATTGCAACTGCTTTTTGTGTCCACTTCAGTTGTTCATCATTGAATACGTACATGACACCCAAATTTTTTAGCTTTTTTCTAAATGGAGAGACAATTAAAAACAAAATTGCAAAAAGAAAGTACTCCTAGTTAGTAATTTGAATCTTTCTTTTTCTTTTCTCTATATATTATTGCTCTATCAGTCTTACCATGGATCTGAAGTGTTTACTCCTAGCTTCTTTTTTTTTTTTGGCCATATTTTTCTCTTTCTCAAAAAACCTTTTTCAAAATTAAACCCCTGAAAGCTTCTCCATTTTCCCCGTTCCATATCCATTGTTCATTTTCTTTACGAAGATATAGATATATATATATATTAACTACCTATTGTAATTTTATTCAAATACATAACTGCTCAGTTAAGAAATTAATTTCAACAGATGCAAATAATAATCATTGCTTATGTTGATCTTAGTTACAGTTACAATATACTAACCCATATATGTCCATAATCTTACAATAACAGGAAATTCGGTCTAAGACGAAATAATTGGAATGTGCACTACCAAATCTAAATAAAAAATGACTTCCTGGTCCTATAAAATTATAGCAATACTTATACAAGGTAATTATACCTTTTATACCAACTATAAAAAAATTACATAAATTAAAATAAGTTTATGTTTTCACCGTTTATAAATGGAGATACACTTGTTTTTAGCCTTAAAATTAGCCTCACTTTTTTTTCTTATATCTATTTTAATAATTATTTTAAATATTCTCTCCACTTATTTCTATAATCTATCAATCTCTTTCATTATTTCAAATTGTTTTTCCACGTTCTTCCATTATTATCATAACCAAAATCATCATTATCGTGATTTTTAAGCTTTTTTCAGTATATATTAAATCGGTGTATCTTTTGTTTTTTGAAGTAAACTTTTTTTCTAGTTTCTACTCAAAATGGCAGAAAATCATTCAAATAATGCACCATCTTTCTCTCTGAGGTTCACTCAAGCTTTTGCATCAACAAATCTAAACGAATTTGTATATCCTTCGGTCAGATCTAACCAGATTCTTCTTCTTCAAAATCAGATCTGACCAGATTTTGTGGTGATGGATTGTTGGGTGTTGTCAGAGGAGGATGGCAAATGGATTTCGTCGGAGACGGAGCCCTAATGATACATAGAAATAAAATTATTGTTATACCTTTACATAGAGATAACACGCGGGAAAGCACCAATCGTGCTAGACATATACTTCAAAGTCTAGCCATGATTACCCAAGATGGGAAAGCACCAATCGTGCTAGACCTATACTTCAAGGTCTAGCCACGATTACCCAAGCTAAGAATTCGACAGACGCACCAATTGGAGCCATAAAGTACATAATCAAGATATCAAATGAGGCAAACAAGAGTATGGAGAATATCTTGAGATGTAACTGGAAGGTATTGGAAGACTTTGGGGACTTTATGTGAAGGACCCATTGAGTACCTATTTGTCATCTTAGGTCACTTTTGGACCTAAGTGTAATAAGTATAACTTAGGCACTATATAGTGGGTCTTTCAATTTTTGTAGTTAGTTTTTTGGATAATCAACATTTTGATATCTTAGTTCTTCAATTAGGATCATAGTAGCTAGTTTAGTAATCCATTAGTTGTTCACTTACTTAAAATTCAAGTGGATTAAGGTGGATGAATCTTCTATTGCTCCTATAGTATTTTGCTTGATCGGACAATTGAATCTTCGATTTGTGGGTAAATTATTTGTGTTTCTAATTGTTGGTCGAGTTGAAATTCAATTACGTTGTTTTCATATTGAATTAATCATATCTTTAATTTCTCGTTTTTTTTCATTGTTGTCGATTTTTCGGTCTGTAACCAGGGCCGTATCATTTGATATCAGAGTTTAGGATCGGATTTCATCCTTACAATGTCCAATCCTAGGTTCATTTATCAAAAAATGCATAAAAATAAAAATTAAAAAAAAAAGTCTCAGATTCGAGTTGTTGTTTATCCTTTGATTTTTATTGCTAGGAATCATTCTCCAAGTAATTTGAATCGTAGACTTGAATTTGAATTGAATCAAAGTTGGTACCACATTCTACCATTGTTGAAGTTCAAGTGGGTTTCGAATTTTGGTGAAATAGGTGAAGAATTGGGATCTACAAAGTGTGTTAATCTTCAATTCAAGTTTCAAGGACTTCAAATATCGAAATTCAGGTGAATCCGGGTAGATTTGAGGTATTCTTGAAATTTGAGTTGTTCATGTTCAAAGTTTTGTATCCAAAAATTGAGATTATGGGATATTTTTTTTTTCGAGTGTTATAAGTTGTGGTTCGTGTTTCCCATATCTCAAGGAGTGTGGAAATCGAATTTGGGTAAATTTGAGTTAGTTTCTAAGGGAGCTTCAACTTTGGACACCATTGTTCTTAGTGCCTTCATAGCCTGAACAAGGTTGGAATAGGTTTTGTGATTTGATTGAAACATGTTATTAAAAAAGTGGTGGGAATTGTTTACCTAGGGGTGGGAATCTCGTGTCTCAAATCTGGTGCAATTCCGATGTGAATTGAGGATTATGAAGAATTTGAGATTCAACTTTTACATGAACTTTAACTGAACATTCATGTGAAGAAGAAGAGAAAAAGGTATGTTTGATCCATCATTCTCACCTCCAAGTTGGAAATTGTTGTTTGTACTATCATATTTGAGATCTCCAAGTAATTAGACACCTAGAAAAAAAGTTTCATTCAATTCTGAATTGATTTAGGTGAGTTGAATTTTTTAGTGTTTTTAGTGTTCTTGGAAGATATTCATACCTTGTTGACTGAGTTTTTCAAATTTTTGGAGTTTAATCTGAAAAAAGTGAGAAATTGAGTGAGAAAGTTGCTTTATATTGGGATATGTTCTTGGAAAAACACAAGGCCTAAGGGTATAAGGGGAATTACAGCAAGGAAAAAAATTCCCGTGCACGTCCCAAGCTCACTGCCTAGGACGATAGTCAGGAGATTGCCGCTCTCTTCCATCGCCAACTTGGACAGTGGTCCACCCTCTAGACGGAGGTTAAGTTTTAAGGCTAATTGGGTACTGCCTAAGACAGCGATTGGAGATTGAAGGACGGGGGTCGAGGTATCCTACCGCCCTCAAGGGTGGCGATCAACTTCTGGGTACTTTACACACTGTCTTGTACTGCGGAGACTATTCTTGGACGGTGGTCCGCTCTTGTACAACAGCGGTCATTGGTGATCTAAATTAGTTCCCATAGTCTTTCAAAAATTAATGGCAACATCTTACTTTGATTCAATTTAAGTTTTAATCAGTAGTTTTATTCTTGAACATCAATTAGTCTCTTAATTCTCCAACTAGTTATTATTCTACATCGTTTTTAGCAAGTTCTTGCATTCGCATTCTTTTGTACCATTTTCTTCAAGATTTTCTTATTTTAAGGGTTCTACAATGAATTGATAAAGTGAGAATATCGTTGTATCTTCTTGGTTCAAGTTCTCTCTTTTTTTAATTCGTTGTGCGTCCACTAAGATCCACTCTACCACAAAGGCTAGAAGATCTTTAATTTGATAGGGCAAGATAAGCTTGGCAAGCAATTTCGGACAAGATCTAGAGGTAAGAAAGAGCGCACACTTACACAAGAGCGGGTGAGCCTTTTATTACTAACAAATTTGTTGAATTTTGTAGGTATGAAGTCGAACTTTGAAAGAGAAACATCTAATGCCCTAGCAAACTCCTTAACGGAAATTGTGAAATAACTTTCCGAAATTAGTGGGAGCATAGGAGTTTTGGAGGAACGGCTGATTAGGGTGGAAGATAGTGTTAAAAAAGATTCACCTCACAGGGTGATCAAGGACTAAGAAAAGGGAAGCTTGGACCATTCCTCAACCATTTCCCCGGCTCAATTTCAAAGGATGACCCGACCAAATTTAACTCGTAGCCAAAGCTTCCAACAATAACCAACCTTCCAAATCCACATTCAGGAACTCCATATCCAAATACCTAACCATTCATTCCTCTTTAAGAGCATCGGACTCTTATGCATGACCATAACCAAAACAAAGTTCCTCAACAAAATTCATTTGTTGTTTCTTTACATAAATCAATCATGTCTTCTAGAAACAACCCCCAAAACTCCTATCAAGACTACCACTACCACAACCCATTGTACGATGAATGGAACAATAAAGTAGATCTTGATGAAGCAAGGGAATAAGGAGGTGTAGAAGGCTACGGAGACCCTACATATGGAAGGAGATTGCGAGGCGTTGGTTGAAACCAATGCTTCTGGAATAGAAAAGATCCTCCATTGGGATGCTAAAGGGAATAGAACATGAGAAAATAGAGGAGGTAGGAATGAGTTTGACCGAGGGTTAAACACTATCAAGATGACACTTCCTAGATTCAAGAAAAGTAGTGACTTGGAAGAGTTCTTGCAATGAAAGCCACAAAGCAAAAGGATATTTCTCACCAGTAATGTCTCGGATGCATTGAAGGGAAAATATACAATCACTCAATTTAAGTGATATGTATTCATATAGTGGAAATCTAAGAAGCGAGATCGAAAACTCAACAATGTGTATTGATAAGTTAATAAAAGAACCTTACCAAAACGTGAGCTCC
>JBDJHY010000087.1:20598637-20608639 GCA_039654485.1 Withania somnifera
CATAAAAAACGTCAAACTTACATTGATGGTATAAAATTCTTTTTTACCTGCCAGGGTTGATAGCCATCTCCTAATAATTTGAAAGATTTCATGCTCTTTTTTCTTGTCTTTCTATTTCTCATCATCTTCTGGAGGTCCAAATTCCAAATTAAACATATATTAATATATCCTTTGTCTCAGATTAGTTGGTTATCTTATTAAAAAAGTTGTCCAATCCATTTTATTAAATAAGAAATTATTAATTTCTTTTTTCATATTACCCTTGTAATTAATTTTTTAAAAAGTATTCACACGTATTTATAAAGTTTTTAAAAAAATTCTTAGAGCATAAATTAGTAAAATTACTTTTTTTATTTTATAATTTCTTAATATGTGTGTAAGAAAACAAACAATCAACTAATATAAGATGAAGAGAGTATTAAATAAGAAAAAAGAAACATACGGGGAGTTGAGCGATACAAATAAGACTATTGGGCTTCCATTGCCCCTTGTCATAGTAAAAGGAGGTTATCTATAATTCAATAATCTATCAGGACACTAAACGTATTCTATCCTTCTTAAACAGATGATAAAATATCATTAATCAATTTTTCAAAGCAAAACAAATCACGCAATTAAGGCGGGAGAAGATGAAATTAATCACCGCAAAGTCCCACTATTAACACTCTCTATATGTACTCCACAAGTCAAACTTTTGTGCTAACTGAAAACCCAACACAACACGCATACGATTCTTTGCGTTTTCTGCAAATGATCACTTTGTGATGGTGCTTACTGACAATGGCGGATCCGTACCGAACTCACGCTTCTTCATCTCTCGAATCTGAAGACATCTCTTCCTTGTTTCTCAATTTTCTTCAAAATTCATCTGCTTCTGCTTCTGCTTCTGCCTCTACTGGTTACTATCACCGATCAGCACCGGGGCCAGTGGCTGAGTCTTCATCTAGCCTCAATTTCTCCGATCCTAGCCGATTTTATGAGGCAGATTTCAAAGAAGGCGTTGAGAATGTGTTTGCTTCTGCTGGCATCGGGGATTGTGATGGCATGAACTCGGAAAATCCGAGAGAGTTTTTGGAAGATGCTAAGGTTGATAACTTCGGTTTCAGTAGCGAGGTGAGATTATTTTTTAAAAATTTAATATATATATACACGATTCACGTCGAAATTCGCAATTTTATGGTTGTACTATGATTTTACAATATGTTTAGGAATGTGATGGACTTGATATGCCATCTAATCAGAATCATCCACGTTCCTCAAAGAGGAGTAGATCTGCTGAAGTTCATAATTTGTCTGAGAAGGTTGGCTTCAAATTTGAATTATAAATTTGATTGTTTTTTTAATTTAAAAGGTACAATTTTCTATTGTAAATGATCAAACTTTTGTGTGACAGAGGAGGAGGAAGAGGATCAATGAGAAACTGAAAGCATTACAGAATCTAATTCCAAATTCTAACAAAGTATTCTTCAAAACCTCAACCTTTGAGCATTATTTTATGTATTGGTTTCTCTCTGGTATCATATTTGAGCTATATTTGTTTCACAGACTGACAAGGCATCTATGCTTGATGAAGCCATTGAATATCTGAAGCAACTTCAACTGCAAGTTCAGGTTTTACTTCTTGCTGTTGCCTTTTGACTACTTCTAGTTTTTTGTAGTATACTAGATATTATGTTAAAGTTTTCAGACACATTAAGAGAACATTTAGATAGAATTATGGCGGTGATGGATCAACAGGAGCAGATAATAAGGCGTGTCATGTATGTACAATGTTAAGGAAGTTAGTAACATATTGTAATTCTTATGTCCAAGCACGAAGTCATGGAAGAAATAGACTTATTTTGAGTGAGCATCTTCATTTGAAACTGAAAGTGTAACACCTTCCTTCTCCTCTCTTTTCTTCCTATTGCATGCTCAATTTTTAGAGAAGTGTTCTTTGTTTTATTTCAAACACATTTTTGGTGGTTTTTGATTGAGAAAGATCTTTTTGTTCCGGCGATATTATTGTAAATGCATGCCATAAACCTGAAGGAAGAATGTTAATATTTAGGGATTTGTATGTGATTTACTGACTTCTTTGAGGACTATTGAACTCTCATTTGAACTGTGTCAATTCTCTCATCCAAACATTTATGTTTGTTAAAAGAAAACATTTATTTATTTATGTTTTGTCTCCTGTAAATCCCCCCCCCCCCTCCCTCCTTCCCTCCCTTCTCCCTTTTATGCAACAACCTTTCCTTTTTAAGTTTGCCAAAAGATGAATGACACCTTTCTATAGTTCAAAAGTTTTATTTTATACTTCCCATTTCACCCTTATTGATGTTATCGTTTAAGATACTTTTAAGATCATAAGATCCAACAATACTTTTGGTATGTAGCAATTTTTTGTTTGCTTTTTTCTTAAATTTCGTGCCCACAGTGCCATATAAAGAAACTATGGAAGGAGGAATATTGTTTAAAAGTCTTAACAACTGAAAAATCTTTTATGAAGGATATCAGCGAGACAAAATAGGGATCTCTAACTGGTCCTGTACGATGTAAAAGTGTGTGTAGCACTTCATGTAGAAGTTTAAATTATTAGCGAACTAACACTTACATTTAATTAAAGCGGTCTTTTACATGAATCAAAAGTAAACTTCATACATAGTACTTTGATGAATTATGTATTCTGTCCACTTTTGGAAAATTTTGTGTCTTAGGTGTGATGAGTCTGTTACCATTGAAAGTGTTCCACAAAGTCACGGCTTTGCTCTTGCTAGTATTGTTGTCCTCTCTCTGCCTGGCTATATTAAAAAGAACAGGGGTACTGGAGCTTTGGAAAATCAAATTAAAATATGAAAAAGGAAAAAGAAAAGAACTTAGTAATCTTAAATTGCATTCTCTCAGCTGGATGCTATCGCTGCTGCATATGAAAGAATTCAAAATGCTAGTCTCAACTTTTTAGATTAGTGGAGGACAGGTGCAGAAAGTTTATGTAGGTATCTTCCAGAAAATGGAATGGTATGGAAAAGGTTGGTGTGTGTATTTCTGTGGTTATCACACTGTTGAGACTAGTATGCACGCTCAACTTTGACATTTGATGTTACAGGCCTCATTCTATTCAGCTTTTATATAGCTATTGCCACCCCAAAGGAAGCTAAATAGAATGGAATGCTTTTGTTTTGGAGCCTTTCATAAATCCCTGGAGTTCTAATTTGAACTAGTAGGTAATGCTAAAGAGGTGCAAAACTAAAGGCCGTGATGCATATAAGTGTATGATGTGAATTCTATGTGGGACAATGTGTCTATATAAGCTGTACAAGCTGTGCTTACTGTTCTCAATTTCCCAACTATTTGATTCTGAACTTGTAATAGATAAGGATGTTGGTGTAGGGGTTAACGCATTTTTACTACGTTACGGAGAATTAGTGGGATACGCTAAGGGAAATTATGAGTTGGTCTGGCATCACCTTTCATTCTGTTCCTTACTTTTGGGAGTATCATGACCTGACTAGGTTAGAGGAAAAGGGATTGAATTGAGAAGTGTAAATGAAGAAGAAAAGCCTCTCTTATATTCAAGAATTGTTTTGTATATAGTTTGAGAGGTGTGAGAGCACCCCTAAGTTCACTAGTTCTTCGTTACTCCTTTAGCTTGATTGGATCCATATTTAATTCCTTTTTAGTAAAGCTCATGCTATTAGTCACTTCTGTATCTCTGAATGAGCATTTGCTTGACTTCAAAGTTAACATTTTTATCGTGTAATAACAAATTTTGCGCTTGAGAAAATAATCAAAGGTAGAAAATATTGTGACAAGTGTAATATCTTATTTCAACTATATTGAATCTCCATGATTCCTCTGATTCTTTTATTCAGAAATAAATTTCAGGGCTCTTGAGTTTGCTCTTTATTTTGTATTTGAATTCAAGGGCGTCTTGTTATATAACTGGTCCGTCTTCTGGGTTATGAGGACCCTTGTTTATAATAGTGTGGCTTCCATATGTAGAACTTCCGCGAAATGAAAGTAAGATATAAGATATAAAAGAAATGGAGAAAATGAAGTGGATTGTGCAAAGTGATATGATCCATCCTTGAAATCTGACCAAGGTTTTCAGTCATTGTCTGATTTGTAGAGTCAATTGATGAATTTATATTATAGTCTTATCTGTAATGTAGTTCTTTCAGTTTCCCCTTATAATATGTATTACTAAAACCTTTGCTGATTAGATGATTTCAGATAGGAAACCTCCTGAAATTCGGATGGATGCAGGTTTCCTGGCATACTTTTGCTAATTCGAAGAGTTAGCTGTTCCTTTATGATTTATTTACGAAGATGGTAATACTTTGGTGTTATCATCAAATCCTTGATGTTTTTGATGGCATAGAACGTAGAAGACAGGAACTTACAATTGTGGCTCTTGAAATTGGGAAGTGCAAAAATCTTATAATCACTTTTAACTCCATATAGGTAATAATTTTTCTAACTTGCTTAGTATAGGAAAATTGCTTAATAGCTCACGTGATGTAAGGGGTCAACCACATACCAAAATTTAATCTAGCAAATAAGAAGTACAGTACTTCTTATAAAACTTTAAGAGAATACTGTGCCATTCATCTCAAAGATCAAATGTTTAAATTTTCTTTCTTTCTGGGACTGTTGATGTTTGATGGCGATGACAATTTAGTCATAAGTTATGACTAGTATCATCAAGTGACTTTCTGAGGTCTTAGCACATGTTGATTATGATGAAGTCACAACTAGTTCATATCTGTCACTGCTTCTGTAAAACTGCATAATAGAAACTTTCCGTTTGTCTCCTCTCATTGGCTTTTCAGATGCTTACCTTGAGGAATGGATTGAGTTTATACCCAGGATATGTTCCCGGGACTTTGCAGTCAATGCCACTTCCATCAGGTAGTGAATTTGATGGGAGAAATTTTATGCTGAGTGCAAATGGAGGAGCTACACTTCCTGTCAATCCAGAAATGCTGCAGACTGCATTTGAAGTTTCCCATCAGAATCTCTCTGGCAAACCGACAGTAACCTCACATAATACGGAAAATGCTGTAGCTTTAGAAACTACAATTCAAAATCATTATGGACTTATTAACCATTTAGCATCTTCTAAGGTAAGCTGCTTGTAGTATTTCATTGAGATCTCGTAAGTTAAAAGCTAAAGCAATTCTCTTACATATTCAGGACATGTGCCGAAACAATATGCTATCAAGATTGCATTTAGATATGAGTTGCTCTGGAAACAATTCATCATCAGGAGTGTCGTCTTAACAAAAATTTCAAAGCATCAAATACACGAGGAGTTGGTGTAGATGAAATTAACTATTGATATGACGAAACTCCAATTGTTTGTACATCTCATAAGTTAAATATCTGCCTGATGGTCCTGGGATACAGTGATCCTCAGTTGTTATGCTCAATGAGCATGAACGGAACTGTGCTTTTGTAACTGTTGAAACTTGGACTTGACAAGATAACTAGTGTTGAAAAAATAACCATTCAGACTTTTCAGATACTTGTGTGAAGTTTCGTGTTCTTCCATTGTCATACTTTGAAAATGAAACTATACTGTCTTAACTCTTAAATAGATGTCGTTTCTGGGGAATATTTCCTTTCATTGTATTCTATTTTTATTCAAATAAAAGCTAAAGCACTTTCTTTTAAGAATGTATCAGTTCTCTGATGTAGGATTCTTGTTATGGAAAGTTTTCCATATGCGTTTGAACAAAACTCCAGTTGAAGCTAAAACAAGTTGAAAAGAAAGTGTTTGTGGGATGTGTTTGGATAATTTGTAGTTTTATCGGAAAAAGGTACTCTATTTGAAACTTGAAGATTCGTTAGTAGACTTTGAAGATAAATGATTTGAAGTTAAAATACTCCTTCAAGTAATTATTTTTGGAGTTAAAACTGCTACATTAATAGAAAATTATTTTCAGTTTTTCATCTTTAATTTTCTAAATTTTTTAAATTTAAGAAAATTATAAAAAATTCAGAAAATGCATTCAGAATCACATAGTTTTATAGTTTAGAATAATAGAAAATTTTGAAAAAGTAGTTTTAGAAGTTTTCCAAATTTAATGTAATTTGGGAAAATCGGATTTTCTATTTTTCTTGAAAAAAAAATTTTGAACATGATTTCTATTTTTTTAATTTCCTTAAAATATTTTTCTAAAAAAATAAAATAATTTTCTGTTAATGAATAATTTGATAACAGTTCTGTAGTTCCATCCGTTTAATTTATGTTACCATAAATAGACAAGTACTATAGGTTATAATTATTGCAAATCTCGTGGAGTTTGCTCTGGATCATTGGATGGGTCGTTGGTAAGATGGATATTTCCGGATTAGGCCTAACATAAGATTATACCACGTTTGGTAAATGATATCCATTTATCCTGTTTAATTCAAAGATTACAATTCTAGGATTATAATTTAGTTCGTATACCAATTGATCCCTCTTGAAAGCACATGTGAAAAAACTGTGCAGTGTACTTTGCAAATTACTACATGGTACAGACATTTCTGGTGCCATTCTCTTCTGTAATTATGAATTGCCTTTGTGACCACTCATCAATCAGCATGAAGGATTTGAATCACTATGCTTACAGTGAGGGAGGGGTACCACTTTTACTCAAGACTGACATTTATTTGTCTTCAATATATTACTGTTTACCGAGTGTAAGGACTGAACTATGTATACACTCTTTTATAGAAAGGTCTACTTCCTTCTTTTGAACTTTTCACTTAACGGAATCCTTTATAAGATTTAATTTTATTCCCAATACAAGCAGTGGATGTAGCATCTTCTACTATAATAAGGAGTAATAGAAACAAGAATCAAAGTAAATAAAGGTCCACTAACAATAACACATAAAAGATGAACTCCAAAACTCCACAACATTTCTTTTAATCATTTCTTAACTCTTAAATAAGAAAAAAGAAACTAAAAGTGACACAACTAATATCAAAGGTGAAAATTGAGGAAAAAAAGGTGTCAAGCTCAATTAAAATGAAGCTAAAGTATTCCACCAACCATCTTTTAACGAAATTCTTATTATCAAACCAAACAATCCAAAAGAAAAGAACAAAAGGAAAAAAAGGTGAGATAAGAAAACTAGGAGAAGGCAAAAATCAATCAATAAATAAATGCCACCAACTAGACCACATTTATATGGTTACGTCCATAAATAGCTTCATACTTGTACAGATAATACACGTTTCTTATGATTTATGGATGTCACTATAAAGTTAACTTTTTTTTTTTTTAATGTTCCATATTTGTATTAAAATTGAATTAATTCAACTTTATACTTACTATGCACTCATCTCAGCGAACCCGTATTAATAGCATAAAAGGTAAACTAATCAAGAATCAGTGTGGACAATTTCTCCAATTTCACAAGTACCATCATTACAGCTCCTCCTCCCCCCTCCCCCAAAGATGGTCCCAAAATAGCCCCTTTCAGTCCATGAGGCTTAGTGTCATCGGCTCCACCTCTTGCAGTATGCACTGCACTCAGCGTGGGATCGATTCCTGCTTGCTGCTGATTATAGGTCATCCTCGGTGTTGTGGGTTTACAGTCTGGACACTGAGTGGTAAGAGGAGACTACGGAAACCATTGGATACTCAAAGTACACCAAAAAAAGAATGGTTGCTCTTAGTGTTAGAACAATTTTTTTTTTTTTAAAAAAAATAGCCCCTTTCAGCTTAGCTCCAACGATGACTCCTACAGTAACAAGCCAATTAACAGAAGAGCCCGTAGTCCCCACCATAGTGCCACATGCATTATCCCATTTCCATAAAATAGTAATATGCTTCTTTGTTAGTATCTGAAAATATTAGTTAAACCCCAACTCTTTGCTTTGAGTAGTAGCGGAGGAAAGAAAACACTATGTCTCATTTTCTGAATAATGAACTCTCCAAAAGAACTTCAATTTTTGGTCTACGTTTATGGGTCGTTTTGGGTATTTGTGTAGGAGTTGCAATTGTGCTTGTCCTCTTTCTTATCTCACTCTGGTTCACTTCCAAACGTAATACTAAAAAAACCCTTTCAATTTCAGTTAAGAAAAACACCAATATCCCTAAAATATCCAAAGAAATTCAAGAAATCCGAATCGACCCATTTCGGACCCTTCCAGAAAACCCGAAATTACTCCCTGCTCCAGCTCCGCCCTCGCCGGAGACGGGTCCGGTGCCGGAACCCGATTCATTCGATGAGGAAACAAAGAATTCGGATGATCATCAGAGAGTTCATATTGAAATTGGAAAGGGTCATAAAATTGCTTATCCGGAGCTGGTCGGGTCGGTTCATTGGAGTGGAGAAGGAAGGAGTAGTGAGCAGGCTATTATTGCTGTGCCGGAGGTTTCACATTTGGGGTGGGGTCATTGGTATACACTGAGAGAGCTTGAAATTTCGACTAATTACTTTGCTGAGGAAAATGTAATAGGTGAAGGTGGTTATGGAATTGTTTACCGTGGAGTTATGGAAGATAATAGTAGAGTTGCTGTTAAAAATTTGCTCAATAACAGGTGCACTATTCAAAGTTATTTCCTTTTCTGTGAATTGGTTATAAATTTAGCTTCGAAGATTTAGTTAAATTAACTCCCGTGACAATTAAAAGTGAACGGAAGGAGTAGATAGATAAGACAATGTTCAAGTATGTCTATAATTCTTGCGTGTCATTTATGAAAAGTATGTTTTTCAAGGTAATGTGGTCTTGTTCATGTGTTAAATGAGGTATCTTTAGGGATTCTGGGGCTTAATTACTTACATAATACTTGTGTTGTTTCAATTTGTTTGTCTGGTTTTGACTTGGCCAAAAGCTTAAGAAAGTAGAGAAAGACTTTTGAATCTTGTGGTCTTAAACTGAAGAGATGTAAAATGTACCAAAATGTATTGTTGTGGTATTAAATATGTCACGTGGGAAGTTGAAATTAAAGAATTGTTAAGAAAAGGAACAAGGTACTTTTTTTAAACGGACTAAAAAGGAAAGTAAGAAAAACAAGTTAAAAGCTGGAGATATCCCTTTTTTTATAGGATTTGTTTATGGAGAAAGCTGTACCTTTTTGTTGTGTCTTCAAGTTTTTATATGTAGTTCTCCTTTCAGGGGACAAGCAGAGAAGGAGTTTAAGGTTGAAGTTGAAGCAATTGGCCGAGTTCGGCACAAGAATTTGGTGAGGTTACTCGGTTACTGTGCTGAGGGAGCTCACAGGTAATTCAGTTTCAGTTGTCTGCAGCTTAATTCAGTCACTTATAGCATTATGGTGGTGGTTGTCTTTTAGGATGTTTTGGACCAGTAATTCTGGTGATTCTGGTTTTGAGCTTGAGTTGGCATGATATGAATTACTCAATATGGTCAATATGCTATTTCAGGATGCTTGTGTATGAGTATGTGGATAATGGGAACTTAGAACAGTGGCTGCATGGAGATGTAGGACCTTCCAGCCCTCTTACATGGGAAATTAGAATGGATATCATTCTTGGAACAGCTAAAGGGTATACAACAGCTAAATTTTATGTTAACTTTTTGGTTTTGTGCGGTAATTGTTGCTGTACTTTTTCTTAAAAGGAGTAACTAGAGCTTGTTGAGCCTTGTAGGTTAACCTATCTGCATGAGGGGCTTGAACCCAAGGTTGTTCACCGTGACATCAAATCAAGTAATATTTTGCTTGATAAGCAGTGGAATCCAAAAGTGTCAGACTTTGGCTTGGCCAAACTTTTGGGCGCTGAGAAGAGCTATATTACTACTCGGGTTATGGGAACATTTGGGTTAGTGCTTGACATTTCAAACCCACTATCATTATTTTGTTACTAATATTGATTTACTCATGGAAAATAAATTGACAATGGACCATTTTATCAGTTACGTTGCTCCGGAATATGCTAGCACTGGCATGCTGAATGAGAGAAGTGATGTGTATAGTTTTGGAATTCTTCTTCTGGAAATCCTTCCTGGAAGGAATCCCGTGGATTCCAACCGTCCTCCTGGAGAGGTTTTTTTCCTCTT
>JBDJHY010000087.1:20653855-20668326 GCA_039654485.1 Withania somnifera
GTTCGTTTAGCATGTTGTTAAGTTGCAGCCTAAGATAAATCCATTTGTTAGACTTTAGGACAAAATATGAAGTTAGGTATAATTAGTTATCGTGTGCTTTTAATTTTTACATCTTTTTATGATTTTTTTCTAATTTTTTAAGATCTTTTAAATAAAATTTAATTTTTTATAGTTCTTTTTATTTTTTTAAAGGATTCTTTCCCTATCACTGGTAATCACACAGACATTTCTTTTTCTACTACTTATTTTAAAACATTTCTTTTTTTAATTTTCTGCTCATAACCAATTAGAAATCTATTTAATTATTTCAAAATTAATGAGATTGTCATGCATATATTCGATATCATGGTTGTCGATTTAGTAGTTGTTTTGGAAATTAGGGTTCTTTTTAACATTTAAAATAAATATCTATCATTTTTCTTAAAAATCTGCAAGAAAAAAATTGTGCATAGTTTTATATGATTGAAAGTGAAAAAAAAAATTATATTGAATATGAAAACAAATATACGAGTTTTAAATTTGATTTAGGAGAAGTTTTTTTTTTTTATATAAATCTATATCTATATTCTATATATTATATTATGTTATTGATAATTATAATTATTAGGAGAAGATAAAGCCACCACATCAAGCCAAGTGACATCTCGTAAATAAGTCACTTGGAATTTTATGTTAATATGATTGATTTTAAATTATATAAATATTTTAATGACTTCAAAAATATATGCACGCACCTCACCCCCTTTTCCCACTAATTGATTCCTTACTTGTAGCAACTAAATTTAAAAAAAAAAAAAGAATTATCTCCTTTTTTGCTTCATTTTTAAAAATAATATTTTTAAAGAAACTTTTGCCCCCGTTACAAAAATGACAACTGTTCGCACTCTGATTGTTGTTGCTTCTGTTTGTCGGTAGAAAATATCTCATCGGCCAGGTAAAGTTTATAAGCTTTACAAAGCTTTCTACGGTCTCAAACAAGCACCATGTGCATGATTTGAGAAATTTTCCACGGTGATCACTTCGCTTGGCTTCCGTCCTAGTCAGCATGATTCGACGCTATTTATTAACCGTACAACGGAAGGTCGTATTCTAGTATCCTTGTATGTTGATGACATGATAATTACTGGTGATGATTATGCTGGAATTGAATCTCTCAAGTCTAAGCTAGCACGTTGCTTTGCTATGAAAGACTTGGGTATGATACGTTACGTTTTATGAATTGAGGTTGTCTATTCACCGAAAGGCTATCTCTTATCTCAATCAAAGTATATAGCTGGTCTGTTTAATCATGCTCGTCTCATTGATAGTCGTATCGTTGATACTCCTCTTGAGACTAATGCTAGATATTCTCTATCAGATGGTACTCTTTTGGAGGATTTCAGTCTTTATCGTACCATTGTTAGCAGTTTGGTTTATCTTATGTTGACTCACCCAGATATTGTGCATGTTGTTCATGTGGTTAGTCAGTTTGTCATTGCCCCTACTTCAGTTCACTGGGCTGTCGTACTTTGTATTCTTAGGTACCTTCGAGGCACTCAGTTTTAGAGCCTCTTGATTCCTCTACGTCCTCGTTAGAGTTGCGCGCTTACTGTGTTACGGATTAGGCTGGTGATCCTACAGATCTCAAGTCGACTACTAGATTTTATATTTTCCTTGCTTACTCGCTTATTTCATGGAAGAGCAAGAAATAAGATGTCATTTCTAGGTCTTCTACAGAAGTTGAGTATCGCGCCATGACCTCGACTACTTGTGAGATAGTTTGGTTACGTTGGTTGCTTGCTGATATGGGTATCTCTATTTGTCACCCTACTCCGCTACATTGTGATAATCAAAGTGCTATTCAGATTGCTCGTAATACAGTATTTTATGAGCGAACCAAACATATCGAGATTGATTGTCATGTCACTCGCCACCACCTACAGATCTGCATCATCACATTGCCCTTCGATCGTTCTTCCTTATAGATTGCTGGCATGTTTACGAAAGTACACTCCACTTCGTGCTTCTGTTTCTTGTCTGACAAACTCTTAATGTCTATTATTGTAGCATCGTGAGTTTGAGAGGGGATATTAACATATATTAAGTTTTAGGGTTATTTAGTCTTTTCTATTTTTATCTTATAACCTAACTATATATTTTTATTGATTCTTATAACGTAACTACACTTGTGTATTTTTATCTTATAACCTAACTGTACTTGTGTATTTGTCTAATGATTGATTCTAATAAAAAGGTTCTAGGCTAGGCTTCTTTTCTACTTTAACACTGAAAATGTATTACTTTTGTCATTTTCTCTTTTTTCTATTGTTAATTCCACATAAATAATTTATTTAATTTGGAGTGAGAGGGGGCACGTGAATTTTGGACATACACAAAACAAATAATAAATTTCCGTTTTGGGGAAACAACAGTTCTGAGTCACTACGTTTGTAACACAAAAAGTCCCAAATTTTAGTTAGTGCTAAAAGGTAGTGAGTGTATGAATGATGAATCTACAAATTTGACGAAATCTATGTATCATTATTCTTTTCTTTTGCATGTTAGATGGTATACAAGATGTAAATAGGTCCACTTCTGTTCTGACTCGTATATAGAGAACATAATTATAGCTGTATCACCCCCACAAGCAGCACCACAAAAATATATACTTATTATGATACTCAAAAGGAAAAACTAAAGTAGACACTGCTAGAGCTTTTAATTTCTGCTACATAAGCTTATATTAGATGGGAAATAAATAACTTCTCGTGCTCCAGTTTTATATGACATTTACTATTTGAAGAATTAAAAGAATTTGTTTCCTTGCGCATGATTTAAATTTTTATAGATATTTTTAAGTATTTTGAATTATCAAAATTATCAACCTATTGTAACTTATAGTATTAATTTTATTGTGTTCTTTATCTAAATGTAAGTTTTCTTTTGTGAAGATTTTATGTCAAAATTCACCCCGAAAATTAAATAGTTTGACCCTTACACTTTAACCATCTCATGAATTGGAATGCATAGTGAGTGATTAAGTGGTTTATTTTTCTTCATCTATAACGGAAAATATGATGTTCTAAGTCATAATCTTGGTACAATAACAAAATTTTTATTAGTGTTGTATGAGAGTGTAGGATATACACAGATACTAATCCTATTTTTTTTTTACGTTATTTTTGATATGTAAGTTAAAATCTCAGTATATAAAATAAAGGAAAATTCTGAAATAACTGGTAAAATTGTTATTATGTGCTTAGGAGGTCAGATGGCAAGGTAAGACTGCGTGCAATATACCCTTATGATTGGACCATTCTCCAACGAGAGCTTTAGTTCACTAGGCTGCCCTAAATCATAATCGAGCCTAAAACTTAAATGAGCCTAAAAATTAAATAAAATATTAAAATAAGCCAGGAAAAAAGTGGTACCAAGATAAGCTATTTAGTGCGCCTTATACTTTTTTTACAAACTGATAAGTTCATAAAAATCTGACAGAGTGGAATAATTTATTATGCTATGTGAAAATTTATGACAAAGTGAACTAATTTAGTTTATCTTATCAAAATTTATGACAAAGTGGAATAATTTAGTCCTGTCTTGTTAAAAGTTATGACACCTTATGTTATACCCTATTTTCAACTGAGACCAAAAATAGCTTACAACAAGAACTTTTATATTAATTATGAAGTGTCATTTAATTAGTCTAAAAGTAAATTAGGATACCTATTATAAATTATATGATTAAAATAAATAAAAAATTTATTTTAAGATCTACTTTAACTTAAGTGATTTTAGGTAAGAGTTTTAGATTATTCTAAAGAAAAAATATTAAGCACTCTTAAAAAAATCAAGTTATAAAATAAGTAATACATTAATGACTACTATCTAAATTAACGAAAGCAACATTTGCGAATCTTTCATAAAATAAATAGTCGAAAAGATAACTCCTAAATCTAGATCAAATATTTATTTGCAACAATCATGATTAGAGAGAAATTTCTTAATTCCTTTTTCAATAATAAACATACCATTAAAACTAGAATCTTGAACACTTTTTTAAAGCCGGTTGTAATAAAGTCAAGAGTTGCTTCGTATTAATTAAGTAAATCACTCACTTTATACTTGAGAAAACCAGTTTTTTTTTTTTTTAAATAAGCTTACTCAGGTAACAAGATTTAGCCAAGTTTAAACCTCTTTGGAACTTATTGAAATATTATCCCAATGCAATTACCAAGTGTTGTAACTTGTAAAGTTGCGATACTCGTAAATAAATAAAATAAGTATTGAGAAACAAGAGAGTTAATCCTAAGAAATAAAATAAAGATGCAACAATATTCTCCTGTTCCTTAGTTCAAACGATTTCCGAGAGAGGGAGAGGAATGATAAAGATGCAGGCAGATACAAAGAAATTAGAAATAGTGTTAAGTTCCAAGGGAAATAAATGAAGCATCAAACCCAAAGTTCACCATGTAAACTCAAGAGAATGCATGGCATGCTGATATCAAAAAGAAAAACTGGACATAATATAATTGCGAAAAAATAGCGCACACACCCAAGATGCGGTATTCGATTACCACAAAGAATCTCAATACACATGGTTCTTAAGTAAACTAACTCAATTTGTACTTAAGTTGTTAAGATTATAACCATATTCCTTACACTACGAACTAACAAATTTTGAGGAAATCTTAAAAATAAGGGATAAAGCTATGCTGGTATTATGTGAAAAACAAAGAGACAACAGTAAGCTAAACCAAAAACATGAGAAAAATCCAACCAAATCATCGTAAACGTACAACTATAAATGTTACTGACATTTTTCTTAAAGATCTTATGAAATAACTTAAATTTGTTTTTTATCTATTCAAATTTTTGTAGTTGACCGGTTAATCGTAGTTTAACGAATCCTTAAGATTGCTTAATCTAAAACCCTTACCTAAAATCACATAAGTTAAATAGACCTTAAAATAAAGTTTTTATTTTGTTTAATCATATAGTTTATAATAACTATCCTAATTCATTTTTAAATTAATTAGGTAGCAACTTCATGATTAATATAGAAGTTCTCACTATGTTGTACACTATCTTTGACCACTTAGTCCATTTTTTCATTACTTTTGACAAATCGACTAAATTATTCTACATTGTCATAAATTTTCACATAAGCAATAAATTATTCCACTTAATTAGCACAAAAAATTATTCCGCTTTGTCAGATTTTTGTGAACTTAACACCATCTCCTACCATCAGTTTGGAAAAAAAACTTATTTTGGTACCAATGTTTTTTCCTGACTTACTTCTATAATTTATTTAAATTTTGGGCTCATGTAAGTTCCAGACTAATCATAATCTTGGTAAATATGAGTACCTAGTACTCCTGGTTCATTTTGGAAGTATAGCATCACTTCTAGTTTATCGATACGCTAGCTTATCATACATCTAGATTAACAACATGAAATAAATTAAAGCCTATAATTCAGTTAGTTGTGGGAATCTAATGATGTGAAAAAATGTCACAGATTTTTACCACCACTTAGACTTGGACTTTGCGGTGATATGACAATGGTTCTCATTTTTTGGGATTATCTAGGCTATGAGAATTCAATTTAATGTGGTGTTGGAGTCCAAGGGTAATAAAAAAGGCACCACTTTTGCCTTTTGGGATATTTGAATGTGCATTCAAAAAATTAACTTTAACCATGCAATAGTTTATACTAATTATGGATTAACTTCGTTATTTCATGGCTAATCTTAAAACTAGAATAAGAACTTACGTACTGTACCAAACATCAAGTTCATTCACCGCAAATTTTACCGTTAAAAACGAACTTCATCCCTTTTCATTAACGATCAACGACTATTGACCAGTCAAAAATTAACGATAGTCCGTGTAATTAAGTATAGCATTTGGCTGTAAATATTAAATATTTTTTAAGATATTTATAAAGTTAGAGTTGAAAATAAAACTTTATTTGATTATACTTTTTATAAAAAATATTTGAAATAATGGTAATGTACTTAAATATAATTTCAAAGTGAAAAATGAGTTGAAAATTAACAGGATAAAAAGGATTATAATCTTTTTTCCCCCAATTTGAAACACAATTGCTTGTTGGGTTTGTAGTTTTCATAGCTAAATGCTGATTTTCGAGCAGAGTAAAAAAATTATCTCGAAAAAATTAAATAACTTTTATGTCGAATGAAAACTAATTTGACTTCGACACTCTCTTCCTCTCACACACGCGCGCATACATATATATATATATATATATATGTGTGTGTGTGTTATGGTATTCGTATGCATTACTTGCATTTAATCTTGGGTATGATAAAGCATTCCGAGCGTTTTTTTCTTTAGTATAATTTACAACATGATTTACAATTAATCATAATTTTAATACGAATATCGAGAAAGAGAAAAATATGGGGAATCTTGAGAGAGACGAAATGATTCACAATATAGTTAGATTTAACCCTTTTACCTCCTATCACCGAACCCAAAGAAGAAAAGGCAAAAATAAATACTCCACCAAAATGATTTAGTGATGATACATTACTTCCTTTCTCTAAGATCGATATGCATGGTGTGATGAATGAATAATAACATCATCAAACGGCTTGTAAATTCCTTAGAATATTTTTGTTTTCCCATAGTATATAATGATCATGAGATATTCATTACTCCAATCAAATTACAATTCATACCTTCTTGCATTATTGGTAGTTGCCATATGTGACCTTAGAGACAAAAAAAGTGAAAACAAAAATCTAAAAATATATCCTGACTTTAAGCATGCTTTGTGTGTAAATGGAGGAGAGGGTCTTTCATCTGCACGAAATGATGGCAAAGATGATGGAGGGACCCTAATGTGGGCTTTATTTTTTCATGTTCCTTTTTTCAATATAATGAGTTCAAAGTTCCACGGGATATATTTCATACAAATGCATCATTTAACGCAGAGGCAATACTAAGATTTAATTTGAAGCTTATGAATTAAAATTTAAAGTTTTTAAGATAAATATTATATTTAGACACAAATTGTTGGGTTCAGCGAAACTCAGTAATATGATCTTAGCATTTTTTGATGATCTGATAAAAAATGCAATGTTATAACTTGCTATCGCACATCAAACTACATCGGTAGTATTGGGTAAACAATCTTTACGGTGACATAGCACAGGGGCAAAGCTAGTGGGGGAGAGTTTATCTAAATCTCCTTCATGAAGCTTTTTTATTATATATATAAATTATATTCTTTATAAAACATATATTTAAGTTTTGACAAAAACTGTTATAACATGTCTTAATTCCGCGGGAGTTTAAACTTGGATTATTGAAATTTTATCGGATATTAAATTACTCAAAAAATAGAAAGTGTTTATACGCGCTATCCAAAAGAGAGGTGGTTCTCATTAATATTAATTTATTTTTCGTTAATATTTAAATTTTTCTAAACCTTTCTAACTTTTTATTCACAATTATTGACCAAATCACTTAAATTATTCTAAGTTTTTTTTCGCTTTTATTCCATTATTTCAATGCTGTTCTTGTTATATGTTTATATTTTTGTCCAACTAAGCAAATAAAGACTGCAATAATTCATTTAAAAAAATCATAAAACTCGTAAAATTAAGACATATTATGATAACTTTTATTAAAATTTATATATATTTTTAATTATTTTATTAATATTTTTAAGAATATATATATATATATATAATAAATGGTGAGCCTCTTCTTGCTTTGATTAGTGACTGCAAGTATATATTATTCAAATCCTAAATAGTAATTAATAGGAATCCCTTGGATTGAGGAGGTGGAATGGAAGGAGCAGCCTTGGTTAGGTGTGGGACATGTTATATGTTAATGACAAACTTTTTATCTTTAACGTTAGTTGATGAGGTGCACACACACAATATATATATATATATTATATAAAAAGAAGGGCAAACAGAAGAAGAAAAAGAGGTGATATGCATGTGATCCAACAGCTTTTATGTTCCCCTCTTCTAACCCCCTATTTTAACCCTCTCTATTCATCTCTTTTTTGACATTCCCTTTACCTCA
This sequence comes from Withania somnifera, assembly GCA_039654485.1. NCBI lineage: Eukaryota > Viridiplantae > Streptophyta > Magnoliopsida > Solanales > Solanaceae > Withania > Withania somnifera. The sequence continues at coordinate 20,661,907 of JBDJHY010000087.1, forward strand.
CTAATGCCACTTTTTTTGTTTAAATCATCTTAACTTCTATCTTCTCCCCCTTTATTTTGTGGATCCCTTTCTCATCTCATCCAATCATCTTTTTATAAGTGTTTGTCCTTTCATTTTACAATGTAATATTTTTTTATCCTAAAATGTTGAAGAGCCAAACACACAACTTTAATATTGCCCCTAGATTAGTTTCATAACACTCAATAATTTTAACGTAAAGGATATACACGTTGAGAATATTAGAATAAGTCGTGGATTCAAAAGCACAAATGGATTATGAGTTTGGTGAGTCCGTTAGAATCCATAAAATTTTTCAATTCATAATATAAATTTCAAATCTTGAAGCTGTGTCTCTTCTCATTTTGGTGGTAATTTAATATATACGCAACAAATCTCGCTTCGAGGACGGAAGTGAGTTATCATAATCAATTATAGTTTTGAATTAAAAAAAATACTCTTAGAAATTTTTTTTCCTTATTTTAAAATCTTTTATACGTAAAAATAAAACTAATCTCAAGATATTTAAATCACAAAAATAGAAAGAAATAAGAAGAAGAAAGTTATTATGGGCCACAAAACGTACCAAACTTACTCTCTTTCTATTCTCTTAGTATTAGTATTCATGTAATTTTACCCATAATATAAAAGAAATATGTTTTGTTCTTTACTTAAGAGTTAAGAGGGGTCATCCAAAAAGAAAGGAAAAAAGTAGAAATAAAAGAGGAAAAGGAGGAGAAGAAAGAACTAAAAAGACGCAAAGACAAGAAAATGGATGAAAGACAAGCTTTGTTTTCTCTCCTTTTAATATAACTCTAATAAAGCATATTAAAATGTGTTTTCTTTAGTGTTCAAAATATATTACTAAGAGTAACACCCAAACAATGCATGAAAGTCTACACATTTTTGAAAATTCGATTGAGGAAAATATTGGAGGTTTTCACTTAAAGGAGCTTTTGCATGGAGTCCAAACAAAAACACCATTATTATTCTAATCCACCTACTACTTACATATGCTTTAATTTCCAATCAATCGGAAGATTTTCTTTTAAGTCTGACCAAGGAAAAATTATTGACACTATAGCAACAAAGTTCCTCCTTTTTCTTTTCTTTCTTTACTACAACTTTTTTATTTTTATGTTTCTTTAGAAAAAAAGTTGATATATACCATTGAGGCAACCTTGACCGATCTCCATATAGTTGACAAAGGGCTCTTTTAAAAACATAGCCTTTAATTTCTAATGGGACATGTTTGGAAAGCAAATATTATCGACTGGAGTTACTACATGAATACGTACATTGAGTTATCTTTTGTACTTGTAATGAGAAACGGACCTACAATATAAGTTTTACGAGCTTGCAAACAAATCTTATATTTTTTCTAAGTTGGCATTCATTAATTGCGGCCCAAATCTCATATTTTTTGTAAGAATTTACTTCTTATGTATATACAATCTATCTCTACAAATATGATTATAAGTTCAGAATTCATAAATGTAAAATTTCTGCATCGCTCGCTTATATTAGTTGACTAATTATCCCTCTACGCTAGTAATATATCGCTTCTATTATCCATTTTATTTTGTATAGGGAATATTATTTTCATGTTTAATACATTTAGGGACACAATTATCTCAGGAATTTCGTTTATTATTCAAGAAAAAATAATCTAAGGGAAGCTACAACTTCAAATTTCAAAACCATGAGCCAATTATCTTTCGCTTTTGGAGAATCTGCTGTGGAGAGGATTCCTGAAAGCAGAGTCGAATTTAAAATTTTTAAATCATCATTATATATAACAGCGTATGCAGGATTTTTTAGAAGCGGTATCATTATTTAAAGAAGGGTAGTTCAAGGATGGCACTTAATAAAGTCTGTAGTTTAGTCCCTAAAAATTGAGGCCCTATTAATAATAAATTTTATAATATTTTTCTCTTAAATAATAAACTTACAATTAATAAGTAACAAGCAAGTAGAAAGAAATAAAATTATTATTATAAATAAGGAATAATAGAACTTCAAGCACATGATTTTAAAAATATAATTAAAGAACTAATAACCTTCCGTAGAGAATCATTCTAACAATTAACAAGTAACAAAAAAATAGAAAAAAAATAATAATATTATAAATAATTAATAATAAAACTTCAAGCACATAATTTTAAAAAAAATATACTTAAAAAATTAATAATCTTATTTAGAGAATCAAAATATAGATTAATTAAAGTAAATAATATCTTTAAATATATAGAGCAACCACTAATATTTTTGTAAAATTAGAAAAGAGGATTCTAAGTCAAAAGCAGCAGGTTTAGAAGGTTTTATTTTTTATTTTTTTTGAATGGCCCTATAATATTCCTATTTAATAGCTAAGCTTTTTAGAAATGAAACCTTAAAATAAAAATACCAATATTTAATATGCTGCACACACACAACACAACCATAAGTCCCAAGTCCGAACTCACGACCTGAGCCTTAAAAACTGAGCCTCATTCCACAAGGTCAGTGAGGCTCATATGCCTAAGTAGTGTCCTTTTAATAATGTTATCATCTAGAGTTGTTGTTTACATTATTTTTATATGTATATATTTAGTAAAAGATTTTGACTAAGCCGTGTCAGGTGACACTCCTAGACTATGGGTAAATTCGCCCTTGGGTGTACGCAGCCTTTTAACTAGTGAACAATTTAATTATTTTGTAGCATGATTATCAACAAATAATATTATATTAATTTTTAAAAATATATAAATAACATATTTAATTTACGGAGAGATTATGAATTCATGTGTTTCAAAATTTTTCTTTAAATTCATCCTTGCTTGAAAAAGAAAGAGAAAGAGAAAAAGTATGCAAAAAATAATAATAACAATAATAATACGTCGTCAATTTTAATTTATTTATTTAATCTGCTTCAAAGATATATTTTTTTCTAACTTCATATTTAGACAACAAAATTAGAGGGACTTTTGATCCAGTATATATATCTTTATTTTAAAATCAGATGCTTTCCTTTCTTCAATTTCTTGTGGAATAAAAATGGGACCAAATAAATTAAAACGTATGACTATTAAGGAATAAAATTCAACGAAAAATAACGTGCATGCATTTAATGGCCGGAGCGGAGGTGGACAGAAAAATAGGTAGAGAGTGCAGAAGGATTTTGTCATATTATTAGAAAGTAAAGGACAAAAGAAAAAACGACAGTAAGCAATATGTGTGTGTATATGTGTATGTGTTTTTGTAGCAGAAACAGAGACTGTGTATCTGTAATGTGTAGAAACAAAGACAAAGAAAATGGTACCTTCTTCTACTGCATCTGCCCATTTATTTCAGATGGCCACTTCCTCGTGTGTATTCTTTAATTTCTTTTCTTAATAAATTGTCTTCACTCATTTATTCATGTGTGTATACATATCCCCGTTTTTAAATAATTCAATTTATCATTTACTACTATTTAGTTATAAACCCCCCACCCCTCCCCAACCATATATGACCCAAAATCAGAGTACCAGACAATACATTGCATCTAGCTAGCAGCAGACCAACTTTGACTCAACCCCATTTGACACCAGTTTAGAAAGTTGATTATATCTCATTCCCCATTTTATACTTATAACTATGTATTGATAGTTTATTAACTACCTATTATAAGTTATAACATGTTCAGGTTATTTATCCTATTTATATATTTAGGTGACACGGTAGCATACTTAAAACCAAGTAAAGGCATAGGCAGAGACGTAAAGTAGGAGATGCGAATTTGACATAAATCAATAATTTTGTTACAAAAATTTTGTACTTATTCTGAACTTAATTTTTATTTTTTTTTTAATTTTGAGTATATATCTGCTTAAAACAAAGTTCCATCATACATATTCCCCATCTTTTTTTCTGTAACACCATTACTTCACAAATGAAATATATGTCTAAAAACGTAAAACTGCTACCTAAATCATCATTTAGCTTAATGCTAGTGAATCTTAATAGACTAAATTAAATTTTTAAAAGAAAATACTTACCAAGTGCTTATTTTGGAAACATCTCATTAATATTGAAGGTGCAAGAAAATATAAATTTTAAAAATATATTATAGTTATAATTAGGGTTCAATTCCGAATTTAAAATTTATTTCTTAAAATATATTATGGTTATAGTCGGAGATGGGTCGGTTCTCGACAAATATTTCGATTATATACTTAATAAATCTCTTCATAAAAATATAAAATTTACAGGAAAGTTATTGAGTTTTTAAAATTTGACTTGCACCGCTGATTACAGTTTTAAAAAAATAAAATAGGAGGAGATGGAGGGGTTGATGATAAAATGTGGACTCCTGCAGAAAAGGTCCAGTAAATGGGACAAAAGAGAGTTTGAGAAGAGACAGAAGGAAGAACCTTGTAGCTTGTCCTACACTACTCTACACTAAACTCATATCGATCCTTTCCTCTCTATTTCTATTTATTTCTAAAAGGTGTGCACTTGTGTCATTTATTCACACAATCATACAATTAGTGCGGTTGTGCGGCAAACCCGTAAAGATTTTAACCCGTCTCACCATATATAAAAAAAAATTATTTTTAATCTGTCCTGAATAAATTTGTTTCATCCCAAATAATTTATTAAATACTAAAAAGTATTATTAAAAAAAGTATAAAACTTGAATTGTATTAATTATATCTTGTATTATAATAACTATATATAAATATATAAGTGATATTAACAGTGTCAATTATTTTAATAAAATATTATTTAATTAATACATATTTTGAAACCTATTTCGCTCGCCCCGCACCATTGTGGGGTTTTGAGTATCTAGCTTAGGTTTAAGTGATCGATGAGAGTAGTCGTAGGTGTTTTTATCGTATTCGGTCTGTGTTTTGAGCTGTCTCTCCTTGGAATTCTCTCATCTTTACATTATTCTATAATAATCATGATGATAATTTTGAGGATATTTTAATTTAATTCTTTATTTTAATAGTTACAGTATTTTTTAGTCAGTAGTCATGTGTGAGAGAGGGAGGGCACTGCCCCAAGTGGGGTTCACTTTTCACTGCAAAAATATATTATTATGAGATATAATAGAATAGAATCTTCTTGGTTCCCTATAACTATCCCTTCCTACTCCCAAGATTTTACATATATACCCAAAACTAAAACCAATGTGTTTGCATGTTCTTTCCTGATACTATCAATTAAATTATCTTATACTAATTAATCGGCTAATGATAAGAGTTTTTCCTACTTTCTTGTCTTCATTAATGCCTTGCATTTTCATCAAAGCAATCTATCTTGTTAAAAGTTTAAAAAGGGTTAATTAAGGGGCTCCAAGAGAAGGAAAGCATGTCACATGTCATTTTTTAAATTAATGACAATTTTAGCCTCTTCTGTAATACATGATCATTCTTCTAAAATAATTTTAAATAGCAACCTTTTTTTTTTCTTTCTCTCGCCTTCCTCCTCTTTTCTCTCCCTCTTCCATTGTTTTCTTTTTTGTTGCATCGAATCTATATCAAAACTGCATAATAAATAAATATTTTAATAATATAATTATAGACTCTATAAATATTAAATAAAATTTACATCAAAACTATATAGTAGCTGTATAAAATATATAAAATAACTTTGTAAAATTTGTATACAGCCTCTATCAAAATTATATAATAAATAAATATTTTAATAATATTCTTATAAATTTTATAAAATTTGCATCAAAACTATATAGTAGTTATATAAGGTATTCATATATATATATAAACACTGCATAAAATACGTATAGAAACTGTATAATTGTTATATAAAATACATATATAAATATAATTGCATCTAAAGGTGGCATAGAGTGTGCATAGCAACCGTATCATTATTATATAGAATATTTATTTGTGTATAATGCTCATGAAAATTGCATCATTATTGTATAAAATATAAATTTGTGTAGAATATGATGTCTATAAAAAATGTATCATATTTATATAAAATATGCATTTTTAGAAGATGTATATAGAGAGTATATCATTATTATATAAAATTATATTTATCACAATTGTATATGTATAATAAAAAAAAGTGTCATTCTTATATATATGAATATCCTTTTAACACATTGTATTATTGTAATTTCTAAAAATAAAAAGAGAAAAAAGAATTTAAAAAACTAGCAGTGAAAAACAAAATTTTTAAAAAAAAGAGCGAAGAAACAATGAATAAATTTTTTTTAAAAAATAATTACAATAAAAAAATTTAAATAAAAAGAGAAAAACGAATTTTAAAAACTAGCAGTGAAAAACAAAATTTTTAAAAAAAAGAAGCGAAAAAACAATGAATAAAAAAAAATTAAAAAAATAATTACAATAAAATTTTAAATAAAAAAGATAGAGTGGAAAAAAAAAAAAAGAGGTTTTTAAAAGAGAGAAACATCTCTCA
>JBDJHY010000087.1:20675205-20686062 GCA_039654485.1 Withania somnifera
ACACAGACTTTTTCCTGTGCATTCAGACATAAAAATATTTCTTTGGGTGCTGTATTTAAAATGGAAACAATTACATAGAAGTAGGAATAATACTATATACTTTAATTAATTGGAAACAATTTTCATATACTAATTATAGATTCATTTTATACTATAAGAAATGGTTTATATTGTAGAATTAATGTTTTGAAAAATAAGTTTGGGTAAGTCCTTATGATAGATTTAACCGAAAAAGATAAAAAAAAAAAATGCTTTGACGTATTAAAATGTTTTAAGTTTACTCCTCTTTCTACTTAATCGATTCCAAGTTAAAAATGCACCTTCTTTAACAAAATTATGAGATAGGATGTGTATATGATACAAACTTATTGGTCTATGTAGATATTAGACCCGACCTGTAAATAACATGACTTATTCAATTTATCTGTTGGAATTGCTGGGTTAAATTTCTAAGAATCCAATATTGTTAAAGAATGAAGAAGATGAGTTGAAATGAATTGGAACTTATATGCACCAGTTTTGATGGAAGCTATGCTGTGTAGTGTGCTTTTATTGTTAATGCATATAACTTAAATCCTTTTTTAATGGTATTAACTTATATGTCTAGAGGCTCCCATATTTGTTGTGATTTCATCTTCGTATTAGGATAATTTTCTCATCAATAGGCTATAATTTCGGAAGCAAAAGAAAGATTAACCGAAATTAATGGGTTATTATGAGATATCACCATGAAATTAAGGAATGCTCGAATTGATTAAGGTTTTATCAGAAAAATTAATGATGTGCTTCATGAAAATATTAACCCATAAGATACTATATATTATGTTGTCTTCACGATAATAATGATGATAGTAAAATGAAAAAGCAATCACTTTTGTATAATTCAGTTTGGCTTCTTAAGGAAGATTAGTACTATTTAAGATTTTTAGGAAGTTATGGGTAATTTTAGGACAGAAGTTAGGGTGGAGAACAGCCAAAAAGAAATGAAAAGAAAAGGTTGAAGTGATGATTGGCGTGGTGAAATAGAGAAAATTTTACTTTCTTTTAACAATAATAATGACTATCATATACAGCCATCATCAAAATAATCAGTTGTGGTATCTTATTGAAATAATTAGTCATCATTTTTCTACGGTTTCACTTTGGGCCATGTTACATATGTCCCTACTCTTTACTGTCAACTATTATCAGTTATCAAGTCTTTTTTATAACACTGTTTTATATTTATATTAAAAATTAATTTACATAATTTTTTTCATATTATAAGTAAAATGCTTCATGATTAACTTGATTCATACAAAGGACTTGAATTTTAAATTTTAAATTAAGAGCAAAATAATATAATCTTCATTGATAGTGAATCAGTGTCTCACTTTTATTGTCAATCTCCAATCTTCCCACCCCACCCCCAAAACAGAAAACAAGCTCACCACCACCACAATAAAGGATATATGATGCATGCATTTTATGAACCATGTTCGTATTATGACACAAGTTAAAGGTAGAAGGAAGTGACTCTTGATGTATAAAAAAAATCCATATTAAATACTACTTACTAGAGGATTTAGTTTTGATTATTATTATTATTTTTTTTTTCCGAAAAAAGAAATTCTTGGGGCATTACAAGGAAAGAAAAAGCTATAATGATTTATTTTTCGCAGCTATTCATGAAAAACTTTTTAGGCCAATAATTCAAAATACCACCACCTGAGGCACGTCAAAAAGTGAACCAAAAAATGGTTAGTTGGGGCAAACGCAAATGGCTCAAAGCTCAAAGAAGCCTAGAAGCGGGATAAAAAGATAGGAAAAAATAAAACAAAAGAAAAGTACTAATCAATAATAATATTTTGATTATCATATTATTTTGTCATAATTATTTATTTTTCAAACAATTTCACCATGCTTTCTATAGTATTTTATCATGACTTTTTTTCATTTTCGTTACTTTCTTTTCAAACTGTTTTGAATTGCTTTTGCTTGAGCCAATGCTCAAGGATCTATCAGAAATAATTTTCTACCTCCTAAAATATAGATAAAGTCTGCTGTCCAACTCGGCTTAACTTTACTTGAATTCGGTTTAGTAGGAGTCTCATCTAAGCGGTTGACTCAGTTGCTTTCGATAACTATCGACTTTCAACTGGCTCGACTAGACTTGTCGGATTCCACCGATATATTCTTATTGTTGTTAGTTTTTATTCAATAATAAGAAGCGTGAGAAATTTCAAAAAGAAATTGCGTGTGTTGATGTCATATTGAAGTTTGGAATATTTACAAGAAGAAGAGAAGCAAATAGAAGAGGAAGAAGCGAAATGGTGTCACATAGGAACATGCTTTTTTGAATCATGTCACGTAGTTCGATGGATTTTTCTTATTTTTTTGTAACTATTTTACCATATTATGCTATTATCCCTGCAAAGTAACAGTAAGAAGAGAAGTAACAAAATTAAAAAATGATTAGATTCGAAATTGGGAAGAGAGTAACAGTATAGTATTGTTGGGTTGGTGCCATAACACAACAAATAGATACATACAAAATGAAGTCACTCGTTAGACGTGAAGTGAAGGTAGACCACTCTTCTTCTGCTTCTACTTCTATTACTTCTGTTTCGTCTGCTTTTCTTGTAGTTTTGATATGGTTCTAGTTGCCGTCTAAAGGATTGAGTATCTAGCTAGGAGGAGGACCAAGTTGCCCTTCTTAGTTAATACAATAACAATATATTCATTTTGATAGAGAAGTCTACGAATCTCTTATTTATATTTTTATAAAAAGGTACAACAACAATATATTCATTTTGATAGAAAAGTCTACGAATCCCTTATTTATACTTTTATAAGAGGTAGAGAAATTATTTTTGATAAATGCACGATTCAAGAAAACCTTTCATAGTATATTTATGAAATATAGAATTCCAATGATAAATTCATTACTAACAAAACAGAAACTAACACCAATCAAATTTAATAGCTAAATAGAAAAATCGTCGCTAATTTTATTTAGCGATATTACCGATGATTTTTTTAAAAAATGTATAACTTACAGCTAATTTTTGTAGTGAAAAGAAGAGTTTAAATTGTTTATACCATCAATGTAAATAATTTTTTAACACATTAAATTATCCATAAATATCTTCAAGTAAAACTTTTAAAATGTAAATTTTGGAATTTTAAAAATAAAATAAACTACTTTCTACAACAAATAAAAATGACTTAGTGGAATAAACTTGCTTACGCTATCAGTTTACTAACAATTAAGAATGACTTTTAAGTTTAAATTAATTTCAAAAATTAGCTCAATGAGAAGAGGACTCTCCAAGAATATCATATAAGGAGTCCATTGTTCCATCCCTCAACTAACGTGGGACTCCAACATTAACGTTTAAAAGTTTAACAAGTTTTTCTACAAAAGATTAAGACAACAATATTCCTAATTTCCTACCAAAACATAGCATCATGTGGGATATAGCATAAGAAAAACAAATCAGTACCAAAGATTATCCAATTCTAGTTTTAGCAAGTTGGTCAAAGATCTCCCAAAACTTCTAAAAGAAGAGTAGGAAAGGAAGAGGCATTTTAACATTTTTAGTTAGTCGATTACAAAAGATTATAAAACATAAATAAATCAGTACCCTTCTAGCATTTATATTTTGTAGTAGTAGTTACCAATATATAATTAGTATATAATTAATGATTACCCTCAGATCATATGGTGCTTATATATTTTAGCAGCATAAAATAAAGGCTTAAGTTTATATCTTGAGGACATTTTTTATATTTCTTACTCCCAATTAATAATACTTCTGACCAAAATTACTGGATTGACCAAAAAAAAACTTTCCTGGAATCGTTGCTTTTAGAACTTTTAGCTATGCTGTTCCATGGATATATTTCCTAAAATATGTCACACGTCAAAAAAGTAAGTCTTAGCTAGTCAAAGGTTGGTAAAAATAGAGAAACTAGGAAACTTAGCTTAGTTTGGAACTGTAGTAACACTAGTTATTTTACAGAAGTAGCAGTATCAGGTCTTAAAGAGCAAAGGCCACCAAAAAGAAGAGATATATTTTATTTTACCTCTAAAAAAGACAGTTAAAAAAAAAAAAGGATGAGAGAAGGCGTGTAGAAAGAAGCAATGACACCACCATCAAGAGTCTTAACAGAATTTATCTCTATTTTTTGAGGTAGAGATCGGTGTTGATAAATTTTTAACTGAAGCAAAAAAATCATAGTTGGTCAAAGAAAAGAACTGATAAAAATTAAGAGATTATGATAAAATATTATAAAAAGACATGTCAAAATTTAAGGAATTTTTATACTATATATATATATATAAAAAAAAATTAATTGTATTTATACAGTATTATTTTAGAAGGTTGAGATGAACCCCATTGCATTTCCTACTCTCCTCTAATTACGACCTTCCTATGTGTGAATATTATTTTTGTACAATTTGACCATTATTGCGAGTAAATATTTGAAATATCATATTGGTAATTTAAAAACTGATGAAAATAATAATTAGTTTTTAAATTATAGTAGTAGATAAAACTTCACTATTCCTTTTCAAGAAAATACTTCCATTAATATGGTAAGTTCAACTCCAATTTTATATAGTTGTAGTAGTGTGCGTGAGAGGATGAAAGTGAGTTGAAAGAGAAGAAAAAGAAATGTCACGGGTTTGTCTTGAAAGGCCCTTATTTCACAGTCCTAGACATACAGACACTTATTCTCTCTCACCACATAACCGAGGTCTTTTCCTTCACTAAAATATTTTAAAATATAAATCCTTCTTATCCTCCCCCCCCCCCCCCCCCCTCGCCCCTCAAAATAACCTCCTTATTATTACCTCCCCCATTCTCACATCTTCTTAACATATTTTCTTGTCATCTTGTTTTTTTCTCTCTAAAGAAGATTCAAGAATTTGCAACTATCTTGCTTTCTAGTTCAATGGCTTTGATGCTAGATAACTGTGAAGGCATATTACTATCATTGGACTCGCATAAGTCAGTTCCAGCTCCATTCTTAACAAAAACATACCAACTTGTTGATGACCCAACTACTGACCATATTGTTTCTTGGGGTGAAGACGACTCTACTTTTGTTGTTTGGCGTCCACCTGAATTTGCTCGTGACCTTCTGCCTAATTACTTCAAACACAACAATTTCTCTAGCTTCGTCCGCCAACTCAATACCTATGTAAGTAACACAAAAAAAAAATAATAATAATAATACAGATTTGTTTTACTTTTTTTTTAGTTATGCTGATTATAAGTTTGTTGATTTATGATTAGGGTTTCAGGAAAATCGTACCAGACAGATGGGAGTTTGCAAATGAGTTCTTCAAAAGAGGAGAAAAACAATTGTTGTGTGAGATACACAGGAGAAAAACTGCTCAGCCACAAAGTGTCCCAATGAATCATCACCAATCATTTAACCAGATAACCGGTCCGGGTTTTTTCCCGAATTACCCGAGTCATTATAATAACCGGCTCAGCATTTCTCCACCTGACTCAGACGAACAATTACTTACACAACATCATCAACAGCAGCAAAATATCAATTGGTGCGATTCACCTTCATCAAACAACAATGATAACAATACCAATACCAACACCGTTACGGCTTTGTCGGAGGACAACGACCGGTTGCGTAGGAGCAACAATATGTTAATGTCTGAACTTGCACACATGAGGAAACTTTATAATGACATTATTTATTTCGTCCAAAATCATGTCAAACCTGTTGCACCTAGCAGTTCGTACAATCCTTGTTCACTTTTACTACCTGCTTCTGCTACCCCTATAGTCCAAAAAAATACGAATCATCATCAACAGTTCAGCTATCAACATAAGACAAACCCTAAAAATGTTCTTATCAACAACATGTCACCAAGCAAGACATCACAAAGCAGCAGTGTGACGATTCTTGATGAAGCATGTGCTGCTACTACTGGAGGTGATAATAGAAGTACAAAATTATTTGGTGTCCCACTTATGTCCAAGAAAAGAGTGCACCCTGAATATTCTTCTACTTATTATTCTGCTAATATGGTGGAAACTAATAAGGCTCGATTAATGGTCTTAGAAAAAGATGATCTTGGATTAAATCTCATGCCGCCTTCTTCATCATCTTAAGACTATTATTATTATTATTCACCCACACTACCCTATTATTATTCAAGAAAGTTCAAGTTTTTATTTCTCTAGCTTCTACATTATTCTCAAGATGTTAGTGGATCTTGAGATTTTGTACTTGTGAGTTTTTTCTGTGTGTAAATATAACTTATTTAACAATGAATGCAGGTGGGTTTTTGTTAGAATTCTAAAACAAATCAGTAATTAATTCTTTTCTGTTTTTTGTTTTTTTGTTGGTTATTATTTAGTTTGCTTGCTCTCAATTAATTATCTTTTAGTCTTGGAAGTGCTTTCTGGTTCTCCTCCTTTATTTCTGGTTTTGATTTATCTGAAAAAAAATTCAATTGCATTTATTAATGCACACGAGAGAGAAAGGCTAGCTAGCTCTGAAATATGCTTTCTTCTTTTTCATTTTCAACTTATGTAGAAAGCTTAACAACATTCAGTCCATTGACAAATTTTTTGCTCTGAGGGTTTCTCTTTGATCAATACATTAATGAATTGTACGTACAAATATGGACACATCTTTAAAGAAAAAAAAATACGTGCAAAATTTTGAAATCAAGAACAAGGAGAGAGGAGGATTGTGAGTTTTTGTTTGTATTTTTATTTGAGCCAAAAGCCTATTGAAAATATCTTTACATTTATTCTCAAGGTAGAAAAAGATTGAGTACACACTGCTCCCCAAGGATATATTTTCGTATGCCTTTTTTTTTCTATTGTATTTTGTTTGTATTTGATTTTGATATGTTTTATTTGAATTAAGAATACCGAAAACCCAAAATAAAAATAAGACACCATATACACCGCCCTCAGAGGTATGTTGTTGTATAAAGTTGCTAACAATCGAAAACACCCGATTAATAACTTCAAAATTTTAATATACTCGGGGAATATTGATTAATAAGCCCTAAGGATTGTGTAATTATTGAGGTAATTATCACAATTATTATCATTAAGAAATTTAAATAATGCATCATCATTATGATTTATGGCTTCTTTGATTAATAAGATTGTGTAGCATCTCAATTTCTCGTTTACTGAAACTGCACGGTCAGTCACAAAAAAGTGAGGAAAGAAACACAGACATGAGAACAAAATCATGTACTTACAGAAAAGATTAAATAAATATATAAAATGGTTAGTTATTCGATGATGGTGAAAATTTATTTTTTTTCAAAAGAAACTGAATGAAAAAATGTGTTTATTTTTTTGATACGTTTCTATCAAAGCTTCTATACTTCTTCTGAAAGACCAGAAGAAAGAAAAACCTATGTCTTTTCCCACTTTAAGCATCTAATTTTGTTGTCTCTGAAACTCTCTATTTGTCCACTTCTTCTTCTAACTTCTTTTTTCACGAGTCACTCTTTGGCATTTTTCTTAAGGGGAAGGGAAAGAGAGTTGGAAGATGGGTTATTGACTGGTGGTTAAGAAAACCAAATATCTTAATATCTTTCTTTTCTACTACTACTACTACTACTTTGCTTGTTCCTATGTGCAACAATCATACCAAGTAAAGTGTGCTTTTGCTTTTCTACGAATTTCTCAAATTTTCCCTTTTTCACCATTTTTTTTGTCTTAACAAAAATCAATTATTATATGTGTAATATTATTAGTTACGTGCCTGTAATATATAAGTATAGGCAGAAATAAAGTCCAGAAGATTAAGTTCAAACTTGCCATAGAATTTATAGCTCGTTTTAGTTACTATTTTTTGTAGTTATATAATTATAACTATTTAATAAATTTCCTAAATATGATATAAGAAAAAGCTACTATTGAGAAAATGTTTAAGTAAACAGAAAGAAATTGTTTAAGTAAATAGAAAAATGTGTGCTTTAATTTATCCAGTATCTTAAGCTTTTAAATGATATGATCAATCACTTCAATATTGAATTAGCTCAAACCCCTAAATAATATTGTAGCTTTGCATCTGAATACTATCATCTACATGCTTTTTAATTATCTTTTTAACATATTTGAATTGAAAATAATGAAATCCCACCTCCAAGTCAAGTACCGTGAAAGCTAAATGAAAAGTAAGTAAAAGAGGCGAAAAAAAGATGTTTCTCAAATCTTGAATGTATAAGTAACAAAAAAAGTGGTAGGAAAGTAAGCTGAGAAAATCTTGGCTCATGCAATTATTTGATCTTATAATAAGAGAAAAATATATATAAACCCTAAACCTATCTAGTTTAAAGTAGAGGTGGGTTCGTTTAGACTTTCCTTCTGTCTTTTTCTAAGGCACGTGACAGGAAGCTGCACGTGTAGTACATAGAATTTGTAGAACAATATATATATTGTATTACATATATACACACTTAGGGGTCACCTAGTAACTAGTTTAAAAAATGCCAGTAATAAAAGGATTAGTTATGAATTTTTTTATATTTTATTTTATGTAAATAATAATTATGCAAGATTTATCGTGTATAAAATAATACATAAATTTCTTGATAATTTATATATGTATTAGTTATACAGATTCAAAATCTAAATCCAAGCATTATATTATTTTATATATTAATAAGATATCTACTCAATGTGTACCAAATATGTTATTATATATACAAAATCCAAGACCCACATAGTCAAGGGCGGAGCCACCTTGAAGCCATTTGATGAAAAATTACATTATATATACATAATTAAAATTATTTTATATATATAATAAATGTTAGAACCTTTCGAATCTTTTATATATTTTCTTTTAAATTCCCCAAATAAAAATTCTAATTCTACCACTACACACAACTTATTTTCAAATCGGCTACCAAACTTTACCCCTTGCTTCGTAAGAAAAAAGAAAAGAGAAGAAGAAAGGAAAAGGAAAAGAAAAGATGGTGGAATGGGAATATTTGGCTCTACAGAAAAAAGTGAAATACGGATCATCCGGTTAAAGATACTTTAATCGATTGTTGGTGTGTTGCTTAACAGCCATATTGGACCATGACACAGTTTTGGAAATTTGGGAAAAGCCTAATAAAAAAAATTCTATAAATATAAGCATTATTATTAATAAAGTGAATATAAAGATTGGAATTTTCTATGTCGAGTCTTTTTAGTGTTCACTTTACAGATATTTTCCTTCGAAATACCACCTTTATTGACGATTTAAACATTGAATAGTACTACTTGTACTAAGTAGTAATTAAATTACATGTATATATTATAAAGTTTTTAGAAGCATCTTTTTTCTCTACTTTAAACAAGTAGAAGGTTTGAAACTTTTTGTATCTACAATTTACGAAACGTGCAATCATGGAGGGGCTTGTTTCCTAGATATTAGTAAGTGCTAATTAATTAATTACTGTAATTATTACTACATTGAAGACAATGGAATATAAATTCAAAAATAGTGGCCCTATAGAAGAATCCATGTTGATTTCATTTGGGATCTTAGTGTCTAAATCAGTTATAAACCAATTGATTGACTTTTCCATATTATGGGGGCATGTCTTTGAATACTTATTTGACTATTAGAGTGAAAATTATTCTAGGATACAACTGATAATGCATCATTCAGAAATTTTGCTCTATGTTCCAAAATGTTTATGTTTTTTTTTTTCGTCTTATTGTTGTCTGTCTTGAGCTGATCAAGGCAAAAATTCTCTTGATGCTCTCTTTATGTTTTGCATTACTAGGTTCATCAGGTGTTTCAAATAGTTTTTCGGATAAATTAGGTAAAATTTCCAAATATTCTTATTATATTTATTTATTTGTCTATTATTTAAAATTAATTACACAATATATCATTAATTTCACGATGTCTTAGATACGCATGATACATATTGTAATCATGAGATGTATATGAGATTGAACCATTTATCCACACACCTTAATTATATATCTATATGTATCTAGAGGATCAACATGTCGCAACTACACATTGTGTGTTGATAAATTCCAAACGATCACCAATAATTCTACTATGAAATCTACCTTACAATTCCAAGCAACAAAAATGATTATTGGATAAGCCTCTGCAAAACAAAGCCCAGGGTGGTCCCCGAGGTTGTTCTCCGATGCTTAAGTTAACAAAGAGTTTTTATGAGAGAATACTAATAATATTTTAGAGTAGTATTTTGAGCGTACCTTTGCCTTTTCACTGCATAAGCTTCTATAGTTGGTTCCTGTAACAGCCACATTAATGGGCACTGTAAATAGGGAATAACCTCCTCAGTGGTTATTATCACTTTCTTTGTAACTGTCGTTGCCTCATTAGTGGGTAGGGCACAATCCCCTCAATGGTTGCTACCACGTTAAATGGTAATTATTTTACCATTACTGTGCATTTATTATGCTATTAATAGTAATTATTAATTACAACTGATCCCTTGTTACTACCGTTATTCTACAGTAGTTCCCCCTCTGGGAGTCGAAGTGTATATTTACGTCATTCGACTTAAATCGTAGAGTAGGGATGAATTGGGTTTCTATGAAGTCTTTCCCCGAAAGCATTTATAAAACCAAGGTGCTTCGACTGTGTTTAATGATTCACCTTAGTTGTCTTGCCGATGTCGTTACTAAAATTACAGGCACGCTGAGATAACACATGCCGAGGGGAATTGTGCACCTGCTGTTTATTAGCCATCTTGTGGCTGAGATGCCTGGACCGAAGTAGTATCGTCCGAGGTCGTTATGACCCTTGCTTTTAAGCGAGGAGTTTTTGTCCTTGCCTTTACAAACCCTAGCTGAGCTGAAGTGAGCGTGTTACTTCGGGTATCTT
>JBDJHY010000087.1:20687040-20700397 GCA_039654485.1 Withania somnifera
ACCTTTCATAGAATTGTTGCTTTTAGAACTTTTTAGTCATGCTATTCCTTTAATATACTGCCTAAAATTTATCACACGTCAAAAAAGTAAGTCTTAGCTAGTCAAAGGTTGGTGAAAATAGAGAAACTAGGAAACTTAGCTTAGTTTGGAACTGTAGTAACACTGGTTTTTCAGACAAGTAGCAGTATCAGGTTTTAATGAACAAAGGCAACCAATTCTTATCAGGTTTTAAAGAACAAAGGCAACCAAAAAGAATTGAGATATTTTTTTTTATTTTTAACTCTAAAAAATACAGCAAAAGGGGAAAGAAGGGGTATAGAAAGAAGCCAGCAACTAATTAAATTGGGAAAAAAGATTAACAAAAGCAAAAAAATATGACAAAATATAATAACAAAATGGTGATATTATATATATATATATTATAAATAAGTTAGCTGTAATTATATTTATAAATTAAACTGTTTGTTAAGGAAGGTTGAGGCCGCACCCCATTACATTCCCAAACTCTGCCGCTAATTATGCACCTTTCTATGCGATTATTATTTTTGTACAATTTGTTCATTATTGCAAGTAAATATTTGTAACAAACATAGGTAATTTATAATCAAATGAAAATAATAGCTTACTACCTTATAGTTGTAAGTTAAACTTCACTAAACATTCTACAAAAAATTCCATTAATGTGATAAGTTAAATTCGAATTTTAATATTATACTATATAGTTGTACTAGTGTATATGTGCGTGAGAGGATGAAGGTCAGTAGAAAGAGAAGAAAACCAAATGTCACGGGTTTGTCTTGAAAGGCCCTTATTTCACAGTCCTAGATATACAGACACTTATTCTCTCTCACTACATAACCGAGGTGTCTTACTCTTCCCTTCACTAAAATATTAAATAAATTAAAAAAAAAAAAATCCTTCTTAACCCCTCACCAACCCCCCACCCATCCCCCATCAAGATTACCTCCTTATTATTACCTCATTCTCTCATCTTCTTGACATATTTTCTTGTCATCTTGTATTCCTCTCAAGAAGAAGATTCAAGAATTCCAACTACATACTATTTTCTTTCATATATTGCTCCCTCCCCCTCCTTTATTTTTTTTCTTCTTCTTGTTCAATGGCTTTGATGCTAGATAATTGTGAAGGCATATTACTATCATTGGATTCACATAAATCAGTTCCAGCTCCATTCTTAACAAAAACATACCAACTTGTTGATGATCCAACTACTGACCATATTGTTTCTTGGGGTGAAGATGACTCTACTTTTGTTGTTTGGCGTCCTCCTGAATTTGCCCGTGACCTTCTCCCCAATTACTTCAAACACAACAATTTTTCTAGCTTCGTCCGCCAACTCAACACCTATGTAAGTAACCAAAATTTTTAAAAAATGTACAAATTTATTTTATTTTATTTTTATAGTTATGCTGATTATAAATTTGTCTGAATTATGATTAGGGTTTTAGGAAAATCGTACCAGACAGATGGGAGTTTGCAAATGAGTTCTTCAAACGAGGAGAGAAACATTTGTTATGTGAGATCCACAGGAGAAAAACTGCTCAACCACAAAGTGTCCCAATGAATCATCACCATTCATTTAACCATCAAATCACCGGTCCGGGGTTTTTCTCATCAAATTACCCGAGTCATTATAACCGGCTCAGCATTTCACCACCTGACTCGGACGAACAATTTCATCAACAAAATATCAATTGGTGCGATTCGCCTTCATCAAACAACAATACTAGCAACAACACAAATACCAACACTGTTACGGCGTTGTCCGAAGACAACGACCGGTTACGTAGGAGCAACAATATGTTAATGTCTGAGCTTGCACACATGAGGAAACTTTATAATGACATTATTTATTTCGTCCAAAATCATGTCAAACCTGTTACACCTAGTAGTTCATACAATCCTTGTTCACTTTTATTACCTTCTTCTGCTACCCCTATAGTCCAAAAAAATTTGAATCATCATCAACAGTTCAACTATCAACAAATTATAAACCCTAAAAATGTTCTTATGAGCAGCCCCAACGTCAACAACGTGTCACCAAGTAAGACATCACAAAGCAGCAGTGTGACGATTCTTGATGAAGCAGGTCCTGCTACTACTACAACTATTACTACTGGAGGTGATAATAGAAGTACAAAATTATTTGGTGTCCCACTTCTGTCCAAGAAAAGAGTGCATCCTGAATATTCTCCTACTTATTATTCTACTACTAATATGGTGGAGACTAATAAGGCTAGATTAATGGTCTTGGATAAAGATGATCTAGGATTAAATCTCATGCCCCCTTCTTCATCATCTTAAGACTTTATTATTATTATTATTATTCACCCACACTACCTTATTATTATTATTCAAGAAAGTTCCAAGTTTTTACTTCTCTAGCTTTTACATTATTCTTAAAATGTTAGTGGATCATGAGATGTTGTAGTACTTGTTAGTATTTATCTATGTGTAAATATAACTTATTTAACCATGATGCAGGTGGGTTTCTGTTAAGAGTTTTAAAAAATTTAGTGTAATTGGTTCTTCTTTTATTTCGGTAACTTATTATTTTATTTTGCTTGCTCTCAATTAATGATCTTTTTGTCTTGAAAGTGTTCTAATTCTCCTTCTCTACCTTTGTTTCTGGTTTTGATTTATCTGGAAAAAAATTCAGTTGCATTTATTAATGCACACGAGAGAGAAAGTAAGGCTAGCTACCTAGCTCTGAAATATGCTTTCTTCTTTTTTCAGTTTCAAGAAAGCTTATCAACGTCGGTTCAGTCCATTGACAATTTTTTTGCTCTAGGGGTTTCTCTCTGATCAATACATTAATGAATTGTACGTACAAATATGTACATATCTTAAAAAAAAAAAGTGTGCAAAATTTTCAATCAAGAAAAAGGAGAGTGAGAAAGCTTGTTAGTATTTTTTTAGTATGATTTTTTATTATTGTATTTATTTTAATACTTAATTATTTTATAATTTTACTTGACCAGAACTTTTATTAATTTTTACCTTTTTTTCTCAAGGTAGGAAAAAAACGCTTACACACCATGATATATTGTTGTAGAAAGTTGTTGAGAGAGAGATATACAGAAATCTTACTATAGTTTCGTTTGATATATTTAATTACTGGAGCCAAAAATTTATTGAAAATAAATTTTAAAATAAGAATAAGATAGAAATAAAATTGCATAGGCACTACTTTTGTAGGTATGCTGTGGTTGAAAGTTGGAGACAATCCAAAATACCCGATAACTTGTTAGGTAAATATTAATTAATCAGCACAAATTAAGGATTGTGTAATTATTGAGGTAATTATCAGAATTATTGTCAGTAATAAAATTAAAAAATGGATCATCATCATTATGATTTGTGGTTTCTCTGATTTTTAAGATTGTGTAGCATCTAAATTTCTCGTTTACTGAAACTGCACGGCCAGTCACAAAAAATTGAGGAGAAAAACAGAGACATAAGAACAAAATCACGTACAGAAGCAAAAGATTAATTAAAATATATCATATGGTTAGTTATTCGATGATGGTAAATTTATTTATTTTTAAAAAATGTGTGTATATTTTTTGATACGTTTCTATCAAGGCTTCTATACTTCTTCTGAAAGACCAGAAGGGAAAAAACACCTATGTCTTTTCCCACTTTAAGCATCTGATTTTGTTGTTTTTGAAACGCTCTATGTGTCCACTTGTTCTTCTTTCTTCTTTTATCATTAGTCACTCTTTGGATTTTTGCTTAAGGGAAAGGGAAAGAGAGTTGGAATAGATGGATTGTTGACTGGTGGTTAAGAAAAACCAAATAGTATCATTGATTTCTTTTCCAATCCTACTTTGCTTGCTTGTTCCTTTGTGCAACAATCATACCAAGTAAAGTTTGCTTTTCTATCAATTTCTTCAAATATTCCCCTTTTACTATTCTTTTTCCTTTAACATAAATCAAATTTGTATATGTGTTTTTAATATACACTATAGTATAAGTAGAAACAAAGTCACGATTTGAAGTTAGAAACTTAATCCATAGTTCGTTTTAGTTACTACATTTATTACTAAATATTTATACTTATTTAATAAATTTTCTAATAAAGATACGAGATCCGAGCAAAAGTTAGTATTGAAAAATGATTAAATAAATATAGAAAAGTGTGCTTTAATTTATTCAATAGCTAAAGCTTTTAAATGAAATTGCCAACCACTTCAATATTGAATTAGTTCAAATTTGTATATAATACTGTAACTTTGCATCTGAGTACTATCATCTTATTATACATGTATATACTTTTTAATTGTTTTCTTAATATATTTATACGTAATTTGAATTGGAAGTAATGAATTAAATAACAATCAATATATCGTAAATCCACTTCTAGTCAATTACCCTGAAAGCTAAATGAAAAGCAAGTAAAGGAGGAGAAAAAAGACGTCTCTCAAATCTTGTGTAAGTAACAAAAAAGTGTTAGGAAAGTAAGCTGAGAAAATCATGGCTCATGCAATTATTTGATCTTATAATAAGAGAGAAAATATTTAATAAACCCTAAACCTATCTAGTTTGAATGAAGGGTGGATCCTTTTAGACTTTCCTTCTGTCTTTTTCTAACAAGGAAGAGGCACGTGATAAGAAGCTGCACCTGTAGTACATACAATTTGTACAACAATATATATTAGAATATATGTATATTGCGTATGGCAAATATTAAATTATCCCTATACATATACGTATTTAGGGATTGTTGGATAGCTTATATATATATATTAATAATAAATGAATTGCAAGGTATAATTATTTATTTATTACTATAGTTATTTCATCTTTTATAAAACATATATATTAGTTATGCTTGTTTGTAAAGTTCAAAGCAAACATTCTATTAATTCTATGCATAATAATAATTTATTTCCTCACCAATTACCAAATATAATCTTACTCAGGAAAAATCTAACACCCACATAACTCATGCTACCGTCTTGCACCATACTTTGAAAGAAAAAGAAAAGAGAAGAATAAAGGAAAAGGAAATGATAAGATGGTGCAATGGGAATATTTGGCTCTATAGAAAAAAGTGAAATACGGATCATCCGGTTAAAGATACTTTAATCGATTGTTGGTGTGTTGCTTAACAGCCGTATTGGACCACGACACAATTTTTGAAATTTGGGAAAAGCAACAAAAATAAGAAAAAATTTAATCCCTTTTTCCTATAAATATTTTTCATTATTATTAATAAAGTGAAATGTAAAAGATAGGAATTTTCTATGTCGAGTCTTTTTAGTGTATACTTTATTGACATTTTCCTTCGAAATATACCACCTTTATTGACGAGTTAAACTACTACTTGTACTAAGTACTAGTAATTAAATTACATGTAAATAATGTAAAGTGTTTAGAAGAATCTTTTTTCTCTACTTTAAACGAGTAGAAGGTTTGAAACTTTTTGTATCTACAATTTTCGAAACGTGCAATCATGGAGAGGGAACTTGTTTGCTAGATATAAGTAAGTGCTAAGTAATTAATTAATTTCTAATTAATTACAATAATTATTACTACTTTGAAGACAGTGGAATACAAATTCAAAAATCAGTGGCCCTAAAGAAGAATCCATGTTGATTATCTTAGCGTCTATATCAGTTACTATAAACCAATTGATTGCACCACTTTGACTTTTCCATATTATGGGGGCATGTCTTTGAATACTTATTTGATTATTAAAGTGAAATCATCGTTAGATACAATTGATAATGCATCATCCAGCAGTTTGCTCTATGTTCCAAAACGTTTGTGCTTTGTTTTCTTCTTATCGAGAGTCAATCAAGCTAAGTGATTTCTTGGGATCGAAGAATCATCTTAAGGAATGAATTCTACAACATCTAATTGGAATTTAATCCCATTTTAATGTGGATATTAAACCTGGAATGAAAGTTCTCCCCCCCCCCTCTCCGGGATGGGAAGGGGGCGGGTTGATTTGAGTCTTAACCCATAAAATTTTCAATCTACCCTGCTCCGCAGCATTTTTATGTGTTTTTAACATGTCCTACCCCGCACCACATAAACTCGTCCCGCCCCGCGTTATTTGCTTTATTTTCAAAATTGAATTACTAGATTACACATAGTTTTTACCATTGAATTTATTTTATATTTATAGGTGTGTAACATAGATAAATTCTTGATTTTTATTTGTTTGTTGTGAGTATATATACTATTGCAACACATTTAGTTACTTTCTAGAAATTGGACCATATTAACTCGTGATTTGATATACATGAAGTGTCACAAAAAGATAACTTTATTAAAAAAAAAACTTGTATATAACATATTTTTTATTTTTTTTAAATGTTTTAAAAGACTATTTTTTTATTTTTTGCTTAGTTTGAACCCGCATAAAATCCGCATAGACACGCAACCGACCCTACATATCCTTAAACCCGTCCCCGCCTCACATAGCCTAAAAACTGCCCGACCCGCACCCACCTCGCCCCATTGTCATCCCTACACCGTCTCCCTCTAACCCAACCAATACTACAATTCACCAAATTTAACTAGAAAATTAGAAAATATATTCTTATATAATTTTAAAAAATAAAATCTAATTATAATTTAAATAAACTACGTATCAAAGTACAAAGTCCTAACTGATGCAGGATTATTAATTAGTCTTGATTGAATTTCCATTTAACCTTCCTTAATACAAAATCTTCAAAACAAAAATTTTAGTGTGCGTTCATTAACATAAAATTATTTTTAATTTTTTATCTCTAATTTTTTAAAATTTCTAATTCCAAAAAATTATGAAAAATTCAGAAAATGCGTTCAAAAGAACACAATTCTCTAGTTTAGAATAATGGAAAATTGAAGTATATTTTAATAGAAAATTTTGAAAAAGTAATTTTAGAAGTATTTAAAATTTAATGTAATTTTGAAAAATCGAATTTTCTATTTTTCTTGGAAAAAAAATGAAATTCAAACATGTTTTCTATATTTTTAATTTTCTTAAAATATTTTTCTAGAAAAGTGAAATAATTTTTTGTTAATGAACGCACCATATTCTCCGTTATTTCCTAAAATGATGTTGCATCAGCAGCGTCTCGAGACTTTTTACTCAACTTTATATTCTTTTAAACATGGGGCATAAATGATTTTGTTTTACCATATATCGGCTTTGCTAATTAAAAGTCGTACATCTAAATGCTGAGAAATGAATGTATTATTTAATAACAGGTTTAAAATAAATACAACACAGTAAATTATCTTTTAATTTTTAAAATTGGATAAGTAAAATTAAAAAATTATTTTTAATAGATTTGATAAATAAAGATAGATGAAGAGAGCATCATCAATATATTACACATTCAAAGTCATCCAATTGGTTTGTATATCTCACACAAATACTAGTTAATATCTAATATTTATTTTAGATAATCTCGCACAAATTCAGATAAAATTTTAGAAGCTCGAATATAAATTCAAAGGAATTCTGATGCCTCAAAGAATAATTTAAGCACTAGTAAATAATGAGTATTCAACAATGATTTTACAGAAGCAACTTTATTTTCATTCTAAAAACAGATTAGAATTTTGAAATAATAGCTAAATCTGATTAGTGGTCTAAAAATGGACAAATGGTACATGCCCATTTTCTTCAAAATATGGTACAGTAGCTCCTATCGAGAATTGCTATGTTAATGGGCCTTTTGGGCAGAGCTGTTATAGGTCTATTAATGGGCTTTTGTGAGCCTAAATTAATGGATCTAGCCCTTGAATTAGACCCTGAAACTGACACAGCGTTCTTCAAAATTTCAATTCCGGCAGTCCACCAATACAGTGAGCAAAACATACCAATGACGGAGACGGAATTGGTAATCGCTTCGTCGCCGACCGACGCCGGTATTGGTTGTTGGGACCTTCATACCGGCGCCGATTACCTCCGTTATCGGTCATGCTCCTTCCCCTTCCCACGGCCTCACTTGTGTCGGTGGCCGCTTTCTCGCTTCCTCTCAACTCCGTGACACAAAATCTTCTTCAGGCTCTATTCTTTAGTGGTCCTGGAACAAGGTAAAATTTTGTAAATTTGCACTTTTATTGACCGAAGTAAGCTGTTTAATTAATTGCTGCAAGGGTATCTCAATAAAATTTGCTATCTAATAAACGTACACTTAAAGAAATGCCTTGTATTTTCTGCTCACTTGTGTTAACTTAGTTCACTTTTACAATGCTAATTAAGCTTTTTCACTTGTATTAAATTAGTTTTGTAAATTCATACTTTGTAGTATGTAGTTAAGCTGTTCGATTAATTGCTTGTTAGAAAGTCTAGTTTTTGTATAATTGTTACGTATCATGATTTCACTCTGTACCTGTTGTGCTGCAATTATTGATCTTTATTACTTACTTTTGTAGCATTGTGCTGCAATTATTGATCTGTATTACTTACTTTTGTAGAATCAAGTTGATGCTGGTGTTTGGCCATAGCTTCCCAAATATTTTTGAAAAACTGAAGTTTCAAAATGTGTTTGTCCATAATTTTCACATATCTAATAACTATAAAAAATACATCATTAAAATGAACTAGATACTACATTATTCTAATAAAAACAACAACTACAACAATAACAACATACCCAGTAAATTCCCACCAAGTGGGGTTTGGGGAAGGTAAAGCTTACGTAGTTCATACCACATACTTCAGGAGTGAGGTAAAGAGTTTGTTTTCTAAAGACCCTCGGCTTACGACAAAAAGCACAGTCTAATACAACAATAAATAATATAAAGTATCATAAGGGCAGAAAATAGCAAAACAATGCCACGTAGAATAATACAACAATAAATCTAAACAACAACCATCAATACAATGCCAAAGGTAAGACACTACAGAAATGCACTATTCTACTACTAGCACGAGAAACAAAAATCAAAACCAAGCATACCCCGTGCAAGCAAGAACTCACTCCTACCTCTTAACCTACCACCCTAATTTGCGTCTTCTACAACTTTCTATCGGTAAGCTGTAACAGCTCCATGTCATGTCTAATCACCTCCTTCCAATACTTCTTCGATTTAGTTGTACCTCGCTTGAAACCACCCAACAACAACCTCTTGCACCTACGAACTGAAGTATTTGAGCCCCTCCTCATCACATGCCCAAACCATCTCAACCTTGCTTCCCGCATTTTATTTTCTATCGAACTCACCCCCACCTTGTCATGAATAACCTCATTTTGATAAATTATGTAATGATCAGTATTGTAACAGTAACCAATCTCCTAATTCGTATTGATAGGAACAGATTTGAATGACAAAATTACAATTGAAGTAGTGAAAATAAGGTAGCTATGTATTCTAGAGAAGGAGATGAGAAACTAGATCATGGAAAGGAGATGAGAGGATAATAGACTAGGCCGAAACTTCAATATAATTTGCATTACCCCTTTTTGCTCTCACCGTTGCTATGTATGAACCCGGGATCCCAGACATAGACACTTAATATGGTATTGGCTACTTTGTCGGTATTGGTCCGGGCTCATTCATAACAATACCTCTGGCCCCAATGAGAACCTTGTCCTCAAAGTTCAAGTCAAGAACAGTGATGCTCGGGGGCTCCCAACCAATTATATCTATACCAAAGTGATTTATGACTTGAAAAAAATGTGTGAACTAGTCACCTGTTATGAATCAATCAAAACCTTGGTCATTGTGGCTTGTAGTGGACGGTATCAGATTTATTAAATTGAGTTTCATCGTAACCCACCCTGCACATTGGCATGACGCCAACATTTTGGAGAAGTTAGCAGTAAGCTAAATGAGAGAGACAAGGAAAACACTCCTGCCTCGAGCTTCCACAAAAGCACGGACTCGGTTAACTGGAAACTATCTTTTTGCTGCACGCGAAACTTATCAACCAAGCATTTGAAATCTTCCCAATCAAGAAAGAGATACAACCTCTCATGATCAAGCTTGAACAGGAATGTATACATTATGGTAATGGGTTTTCCAACTTTTGAAATCACTAAGGGTTGAGCACCATGATACTTGCAACCAACATGGGGGTCATTGCTTGAGTCTTCTCTTTGTGGGTGTCCTAAAAATTTCCACTTCCATAGACGTCATAGCTCTTATTTGAAGCCTTAGAACAAAAGTGTCCCTCCTCATTGGCAGATATGATGAATAACTTGAATAAATTCCTCATCACATCATCCATTAGCTTAGATATTTCATGGTTTACAATCTGAAATAAACCAAATTGTTGACTGGATTTCAGTATTTCTTCTAGGAAACCAACAAGAATGGTGCTTGTCGATGATTTGGCTAGATCAAGGACTGAGATATAGCTTATTATGGTAGTAGCGAACACCTCAATAGGTACATCGACCGTAAGCCCTAAGGGTTACTAGAGCATCATGCCTTGAGAGTGTGCATATATTTGAAGCATTTGCAACATCTAGAACTTGAAGGCCTTTAAAATAAACAATAAGCACATGTAGGAAGGAAGACATACCCAAGTCTACATCATCATAGGAAGACAACAGGACCTGTGTAGTATCTAACCACTTGCAAATGTGTAAGCCTAAGGCATTTCCAAGCCACAAATTGACTAGGGTCCAACTTGCAACATCTGCTCGTACTTCCGCGGCTTGTCAAATAGTTTACTCTGAATGGAAATGTGAAGCTGAAAATTTATTGTCTCTGGAAATAAATTGCCAATTACACCAAATATGGAGCCTAGATGACGAAGGGAACATCTAGGCAACACATAAAATCCAACGGCACTTGAACCTGTAGCCATGATCTAAATGGGAGCCTGGATCCCAAATCTGAAACATGTCCTTCACAAGCAAGGGAGTGTGTAAAGATATTGGTCGCAATTGATAAACTTCGAAGCATCCACCAGAGGTTACAGTGAACAGATTTGCACCCCGATCAAATGGGAAGTGATTGAATCTGCATTGATCCTTGGATGTGGAATTAATATGACTGGATAATATCTGATTGATCTCCTTGAGATCATCCACAACCATGAATGAATAGTATCTTGCTGCGCCAGGAAATGTGATTAGCAAATTACAACCCGGATCAAATGGAAAGTTGAATCAGAATTGATCTGGTTGAAGGCGATACCAGGTTAATGATATGTTAGCATGATTGTCATCACTCAAGTAAGCATATATATCATTACCTATAGGTTGGTCATGAGTGGAAGCGATAAGCATACACGTCAGGAATAGTTGATTTTCAAATATGATAGAAGTGACGGTAAACATACTTACCTCCAGAAGCTGGTTGAAACATTTCATCGAACATTTTGGTTTTAGGATTTACTGAACTGTTCCTTAAGATTGCAACTTCCATGTCAATTGTCCTATCAGGTGCTTTAGCGTACACCTTGCAGGCATAGCTTCGTGAATTGTCTTCCTCTGACTTGAAGGCAGGGCTGGAGAGGTCGTTATCCATATCAAAATCCACCACTAATTCTGCAATGACAAGAGGCCTGAGACCTTCCCTGGTTCGCACTTATTGGGGGAAGACACAACCACATTCGACTGTTCTGCAGCATCGTGGTTCGTCTCGGAGGAGGAAGACAGTGTGTTCTCCTTGTTGTCGTGGATTCTTAGCATCCGAGCATTATTGTCCATCATTTCGATTAGCAAATCGTGGATGACGTTGAGGTGACAGTGAATAGTGGTAGAAGAGAATAGATCCATGGAGTCCAAATCGATGAAAGACTGAATGTACTGATTAGTAATGTAACAATAACTGAACTCCCAATTGGTATTTGATAGGAAGAGACTTGAATGAAAAAATTACAATTGAAGTTGTGAAAATAAGATAGCTAGGGATACTAGAGAAGGAGGAGATGAAAAGTAGACCATAGAAGGGAGATGAGACGGATAACAGACTAATTGAAGCTTCAACATAATTAGCATAAACCCTTTTTTTTCAGAGTTGCTATTTATCAACTCGGGATTCCAGACATAGACACTTAATCTGGTATTGGGCTGCTTTGTTGATATTGGTCCAGGCCCATTCATAACAGATTACTATTAGTTATGAAGAATAGCTATAATGTAACTAACATTGAAGATGCTTCAGTAAAAGTAATGGGTTTAGAATGCTTTATAATGTAGGGGACAAAACAACAAATCAATAGTAAATGGGTTTAGAATGAGTCTTCAGTGTTATGCAGCAATATACAGTCAATCTATGACTTCAATCAACAACTGCCCAACCCGTCCTGATATCCGCAATCGTTCGAAAAGTTGTGCTTTCCCTCTTGAAATCCTAGTGCCTTTTTGCAACAGTTAACAAATGTGCGAAGAATAAGGCTGAAGGTATTTCGGTTAGGACACTTGGTATCCACACATGATAATTCTGTGAGCAATATGATTCATTTCAATGGCCACTTAATTATACCTAGTGTCAATCTCTTTTATTTTCTTCTTTTATTTCCAAGTCAATGAAGCATCTTCTCATTGTATTAACTTTTAACAGGCCGAGTTAACAATATTGTTGTTGTTAGACAATCGTCTTTTCGGAGTACCAGAGGATCTGTGAATTCCCAAGTGTCCTCCGTAAAGAAGCATGGTGTATCATTAGCTCCACCATTGGAAAAGTATGCTAACTCAGCAGATGAAAATGACTATAAGGCAGTAATTGCCCCCCCAACACGACCCTGATAGAGCTGTTGAAGCTTCATATATCAGTGTTCAGACTTTAAATAATCAAATCTTAGAGCTTCAGGTCAGATTTTCTTGATTAATGTGCATTTCCTTTTTCCTGTTGCCTGTTTTATGTTCCAACTCCCTCTTACTATAATTGTGTGCTTGACGTTCTCAAGTGTATATGGTTATAAATAGGACATTTACAGCTGTAAATTCATATTCATTGCTTCCCAATTAACGGTCGTAGTTTGACTTGGCATGACTATTTATGAGAAGCATTAAAAATGTGATTCGCAAGTGTGTGTTTATTTAAGGGAGGATGTTGTCCATCTGTTAACTTTCTGTTTTTCAGGAGTAGGAAAATGGGACTCAATTTTATTTGTGTTAAACATTTTATTTGGATTAGACCCAATTTTTGGGACGGTAAAAAAGGAACAAATGAATATTTTCCGGAGAAGAGGGAGTAGTTTACTTCTGTGATGTCTTTTTGACTGAGAATAGATGCTTTAAAATGAGGATGTCAAAATACACCAAGCTCTTGTGAATTTTCTTTACTTTATTTATCCTTTTGAGACCAGTTGATCCAATTCAGGATACGTGCAAAGTAATGAAAACAACAGGGTTGGGATTCCAACAGTAATGCAGAACAAAGAGAATCTGAGGCAACAATTGGTATGCCAAACCAATCACCCCTA
>JBDJHY010000087.1:20724105-20742588 GCA_039654485.1 Withania somnifera
GATTCACTGATTTTATAATATGGTACGAATGAAGCAAATTAATTCTCCAATGTTTTTATAAGTCTTTTATCAAAAAAAAAAATTAAAAATAAAAAGATCTTAAAAATTTAACCAAATAACTATTCCTTCGTTTGAAAAAAAAAATGGCTTGTTTTGGCTTTCCACAGAATTTAAGAATTTTTTATTTAAAATTAAAATTATGTCAAATACATCAAAATGCTCTTTAATCTGATAATTTAATGAAATCGCGTGAAAAATTATAATTAAAATATTACAAAAAAAAAAGAAGAAAAAATTCCTTTTTTTTTTTTAAAACAAACCTAAAAAATAGGTTTTTCTAAAAAAGTTCTTTTTAAAAGAGGAGTACAAAACATAGCACTGTTTCAACGTCTTTGTTTTGGTAAAGTAGGCAACAGATGTGGAAAGCACTATCTCACAACTTTGTTTTTGTTATGCTGATAATTATGCCAGATAAAATAAAATAAAATACATACATTATTTTTTAAAAATAATTTCTATAGCGCAACATTAACCTCTTATCTTTCTAATTCAGAAACATACCGCTTCATATAAAGTCTTATTTTAATATAGAAAAATTGTGAATAAATAAGTAATATTAATGAAACACGAGATACATGCAAAAGAGGTCTCACTGACTATCAATATGAAGAAATCAAATTAAACCACGTGGAAAGTTTGGCCATAGGTGAGAAATGACATTTTTTTTTTCCTTCTTTTAAAAGTAAAACTATAATATTATATTTTTCCGTCTTTCACTAACCAAATACAAAACGAAAATTTAAAAAAATGACTTTCTTGAAAAGGACACTAAAAGGGATGTTTTAACTAACACGAGATACTCGAGAGATAATCTTTTTGAGTGCAAATTATTGAATCAAATAATGATTAATAGTTGATCATCACGCGCGGGTAAATATATTTAAGGATAGGTCCCTGTATTAATTAAAATTTTTATTAAATATTAAAAAATTTATTATACATAATTTTATTTTATATTTTTATAAGATGATATTTTCAAAATTTAAATATGTCACAGGATAGTTTAGGGTAAAAAGTCTAACATCGACAAAATATTGAGAAAATATTAGTTATATAAGTAAGTAGGTTTTGCACTCTCGTTTTAAAGTTGTGCGGTCCCTAAAGTGGACAATATTACTATTGGGTTAAATTCTTATAAAGCAAAATTACAAAAATAGCAATAAAAGCTATTAATGGCTCCAAAGCATTAGGGTTTCTATAATTATAAAATATAAAATGTAGTTATGCTACAAAAAAAAAAAAAATCTCTCTCTAATATCGCTTGCCTCTCTCCTTAGCCCTCTCTCCTCAATCTCATCCTATTTCTCTCTCACCCTCTCTCTTTCTCTTCCCACGCTTCATATTTTTTATCTCTATTTCTCTCATTGTAGTTTTACCTTCCTTTTCTCTCTCTCTCTTTGTTTTTCTTTCTTTTTTTATTTTGTATTTTCATTTCAGTCTTTTGTTCTTTTCATCCTTTTTATATTTTGTATTTTTATTTTTTTCTCCTTCTTCCTATTTTATATTTTGACCCCCTATTTCTCTTCTATATTTGTTTTTTGTATTTTCATTCCTCTCTATCTTTTTTTTCCTTTTTGTATTTGATATTTTTTTTTCACTTCTCTTCAGTTTTTGTACTTTATATTTTTATCAATCTCTCTCTCTCTTTTTATCTCCCTCTTTATATTATATTTCACCTCTCTTTTTTTCTTTTACATTTTGTATTTTTGTCACTCTCACACACTCTTTTTCTTTTTGTTATATTTTTATCTCTTTATTTTTTATTTTTTTTGTATTTTTATTTCTCTCTCTCTCTTTATTTTTATTTTCACCTCTTTTTTTTTCTTTCTTTGTATACATATACAATTATCAAATACAAAATGATATATTTATATTTTTATGCACAAATATAAATGTATATATATTTATATTTATACATTTATAATTATAAGTCATAGAAATAACTAAATACATATAATTGTATTTAGAATACAATCATCTCTCGTTTTTTGTATTTGTATTTTTACCTTTTTTTATCTTTCTCTCGCTTCTTTAATTTTTATATTTTCACCCGTCTCTCTCTTTTTCTCCTTCTTTGTATTTTTGTTTATTATTTTTTCTTTTTTATTTCTCTCTCTTCCTCTTTCTATTTGTATATTTTTTCATCTTTTTCTCCTTCTTTGTATTTTATATTTTTATGTCTTTCTCTCTTTCTTACCCTTTTTGTATTTTGTGTGCTTACATCTTTCTCTCCCTCTTTGATTTTTTGTATTTTCACCTCGCTCTTTCTCTTTTTTTTTTTTTTTTGATATTTATAATTTCACATTTTTCTTTCTTTATCTCCCCCTCTTCGTATTAGTATCTCCACGTTTTGTTATCTCTTTTTTATATTTTGTATTTTCACCTCTTACTTTTTATTTTTATTTATATATAGTTACAACGAATACACACAAGTGTATTCGTGCCTTATATATTCACTTTGTATCAAGTGTATATAAATACAAATGATGCAATTGATATATTCACTGTAGAACCATCTAAATACAAATGATACACATATCTAAACTAAAATACACAAACCTAATGGTTAATGCATATATAATTAATATAAATGTAAGTCTCATCTAAATACAAATGATATATATACCTAATGGCAGGTTAATACATATACAATTATATCAAATACAAATGATACATTTATAATTTTATCACACAAATACAAATATATACATTTGTATTTATAAGTCATAATAACAATCAAATACATATAATTGTATTTAGAATACAAATTGACATAATAGGAAGAAAGTAGTTAAAATTTAATTATTCTATCTCTTTCATTTCATTATGTTAATCAATGGTCAGTTATAGCACATTTGATAATATGATCTTACATAATTGTTAACAAAAATTAAAATAAATCATCCCAACTTAATAATAAAGCAATTTATTCGAAATAAATGAATATATAGAACTCGTCAAATTTCATTTTGTATGAAAGCATTTGATAGAACACTTTTTTAAAAAAAAAATATAATAAAAAAAGAGAGAATTGAAAAACTAAAAAATTAAACCTTAAACATAGGACAGTGAGAGTTAGAGAAAAAAAGATAAAAGATCGAGAGAATAGTGGGAGATTTAAAGAAGTTAACCAAGAAAGAGAAAAAGAAGAAAGGGAAAGCGCAAGAGAAAGAGGAAGACAGAGGCAGTGAGAGGGATATATATATAAAAAGAGTATAATAGAGAGGAAGGTAGAGAGGTAGCAAGAATGAGGGAGAGGGTGGAGAGAGGTGAAGATAAGAGGTAGAGAGAGGAAAGAGGCGAGAGAGAATGAGAAGAAGGGGAGAGAGATTCAGAGAGGGAGGGATAGAGTCAGCGATAATGATCGAGAAAGTGGAGAGAGGTGAGGAAGAATGAGAGAGGCAAGAGAGATTGAGAGATATGGGAGAGAGGAGAGAGAGTTTGAGAGAGAGAGGAGAGGCGAAAGAGATTGGGAGAGAGAGGAGAGAGGCGAGAGACTTGAGACTTTATTTTGCCTAAGTATAGCTATGTTATGTAGTTTTTTCAAGTTTAATTATAAAATGTAATTTAGGTTCAATATTTTCTATGTCATGTAACTTTTTCTTGTTATAATATGACAACACATTTTACCAGTTACTTCAAAAATCTTCTTCAAGTAAATCCCAAAATGTACAAAATTCAAATATTTAATCGAACTCTAATATGAATATCGGCAACCACAATAAGTAAAAACAAAAAATGAATAAATATGTGACACCGGCCTTACTATATATATCTGAATAAAGCCAAGTAATATTTTTGAACTTGTCAATTGTCATCTGAAACTACTAGCATTATTAACTCAATGGCTTGCAACAAGGAATTTTGTAAAGATTATTTGGAATTGAAGCCAGAAGAAGCTGGTTGTTGTGACTTATTTGGGATATTTTATTCATGTGAATTAGAAAAAAAGAACTTCTTGGATGCTCCTAAAGGAACAGACAAGATACAAGGTATTCGTCGACGATGGATCATTTTTGCCTCTATCTCTATGCAGAGATTTTTACTTTCTGTCAGAAAGCCAATGAACAGTGTTGGTTCTAAAATTGAGCTCTTGTTGAATTATCCTTCATGCAATGGTGGTCTTCTCAAGCTTCTCTTCAACTTAATCCTAGGTAACTTGATTCTTGTATGTTCCTTCTTTTTTAATTTGATCATTTTCTACGTGTGTCAAAAATTTGGGATTTGCCCTCATCATATTTTTCTGTATTCCTTTTTTCACTGTATAAAGAAACCTCGAAATGATTGGTAAAGTTGTCTTTACGTGATCAAAAGCTCACGGGTTTTTGGCTTGAAAACAAATTCTAATATAAATGCAAGGTAATGCTTTGTACAATACTTTTTCAAACTCTATTGGTAATACTGCACATAATAAACACTTGTGATCAAACCCTTTTTTAGACTAGATATATAACGGAAGCTTAATGCACCGAACTGTCTTTTTTTTTTTTCTCTTCATTATACTAAAACAATGTGAATTTCCAATGGGCATTTCTGTTGGAAGGCCGGCGAAAATATTGGATCTGTGAATAACGTTTCCAACAATGAGCTAATTAGTAAGATGGATTAAGTCAACTTTTGAGGAGTCTTTGTTTATTCTCTACGTCTCTATTTGAAGAACTTAGTAGAAATTAAAAGATCTCTTTTAGTAGTGGTTGATTTTATCATTGTCAATCTACAAAAACCTTTTTATTTATTCTTGAGACCAGTAATATGAGCAACCTCATGCAGTCGAGGCGGAGCTAGCTTAGCTTGCTGTAAGAAGGTTTATTTAAATTTTCTTATTATATTTTTTATATATATTTAAAATTATTTTATATATATATATATAACACATTTTTTTTATTAGTTCGTAAATTTATTTTTTTAGATTTCAAACCTTCGTAAAAAAGTTTAACTACTTGCATGCAGTCACACTGTAAAAGCAATATAAACCGTTAGGATTCATGTAATTGACTCTAATGTGGTGTTTTCCTATATAATTTGTTGAAGATTTTGTGATAGATCTTGAACTTAATCATGAATAAAAAAATTAATAAAGTGAAAAAGATGATGAACATATTTATGGTGTGTCCCAGGAAAAAAGATAATAACACCTGACATGACATCGGAGAAATTCACATCGATGGTGGGAAAATTTGACTGGAGGGTGGACCTAGACAACACAAGAAATGTGGGGGATAGCCATTATGCTCCATTGTCCATTATGGCTGCTAAATTGGCCTACGAAAATGAAGCTTTCTCCAAGAAAGTGATCACACATAATTGGCAGGTATTATTATTAATCGCAGATTTATCAATATTTACAATTTACTACTTATATTTAAGTAGTTTAGTTTGTATTTAATATGGAGAAAAATATCAATTATAAATATTTTATATTTAATTTATCAAGTTGATTGATTATCTAAATTTTTAAAAGATGTTTGCTAAAATATTTAAAAAATATTAATTTAGAAAAATTAATTTTTTAAAATAAAAAAAATAATTAAATTCAAAAATGATATTTCAAAGTTCATTATCTCTCTCGTTTCACCAAACGCCCCCAAACACCCACGCCCTTCGCTCCCCTCCCAACTCAACTCCTTACCTTCTCTCATCCACTTGGTGATTCGCTATATTACTTACAATTTTTTTTAATTAATATAAAGTAATTTTTTTGCTTACTCACGCTAACACTAAAAAAATAACCATGTGTTTTCTATATATACATTTTTATAAAAGAATATTTTTAATTAATGTGTACATTTCTTTGTTTTTTCTTTTGCAGATGGACTTCATAAAGTTGTACAACTTTTGGAATGGTAAGTTCAGGTGCAGTATCTCTTTAATTATTAAGTATTAACCAGATGTTCCTAAGAACTTTTTATTATTTTCAATTTGGATGTTACTTTTTATTCTCTAATATCAAATGTTTTTATTGAGGAGCTTCTTAAAGATATTTGTAAGTGCTTGCCTCTGGAAAAGCGTGAAATTATTTTCCAACTTTAAAAAATGGTTCAACAATTTATATTTTCAGATTATTTGTGCCCTTTCATTATATTTGAATTTAACAGAAGGCCATGTGTCATTTTATTCAAATTCAATTTCAACCGGCACCGACCCAGACCCAACACCCATTTTTCTTTACCCCTCTTCTCCATATTCATCAATGGCAGCTTCAATTTTCGGGAAAACGCCCTCCATTTACGGCGAAGATTCATTTATGACCAAACCTCCGATGAACTCCACCGCCCCACACGATCCTACATCCGATCCATTTTACCACCCACACCATCTTCTTCATCTCTACAAACCTTACCCTTTGCCGTTCTTTCTTCAGAAAACATCTTGAAGAAGCCACTACCAAATGTCCAACCACAATCACAACATAATCATTTTTCAACATCAATTTTTGCCCATTTCTAGCGGTGACAGTGAATTTGGGGAAAATGGGTTCTGTGTAGTCGTGTTAAGAAGGAGGGCAATGGTGATGGCTCTGCCTCGTTCCACAAGAGGGAGGAATTTCGTGGGGTGGCAGATCTAAGGATGGGGAAGAAACTCATTTTGAAGATTCTTTTGCTTGAACATTGATTTGGAAGCGTATTAGTCACTGAAATCATGAGAAGTCATTGATTTAAAGATAAGGATCGTAAAGTAAGGGAGACAGAGATATTGAAAACCATTGCAGGAGCTTCAAAGCTTAAGTTCAAAAATCGACTTGCCGTTTTTGGGTAAAAAAATATCAAAATATTGGGAAGAGTCCATGTCTAAAATCTAGGACAATTTAGTGAAGGATTACAGTGGGTTTCGTTGAACTTTTTAATTTTTTTATAAATTCTCAAAAAATAATGTTTGTTGCCATTGACGAAGGCTTAGAATCATGGAGAAGTGAAGGAGAAAGAAAAATTCTTTTGGGTCGGGTGGGTGGGCATGTACGAACTTTGAATTAACGGGTGGGGTATGAATATAACAAAAAAACTATATTTAAATTATTTATAATAATTCAGAAATATATTTTATCTTTTTCCTTTATTTCTATATCTTAAAAATAAAGTCGTTTTCTTTGATTAATAATTCAGTTATTTATTGTCCACGTGCTATCCCTAAACTTTATAGTGATCCGAAAAATACACCTTGACTTAGAATTCATTTTTTATTCATTTATAAATTTTGTCAAGTAGTATGAAATAAGAACAGTATATACTTAGATAAATTATAATTTTTTTTAATTTAATAGCTCAAACATATAATTGTTTTTGATATATTAAGCGATAAGAAATTGGATACAAACTTATTTACTACTTGAAGATTGGAAATTACCGAGTTTCTACATCGATGGTGATGGGTTGTTTGATTTCTTTACGCCCTCACCCAATTAAATCATCTAGATTTTGGGGATGATTTAGGCTTAAAAGGTTCAGTATTTCTAATTTGGATCCATTTCAATTCATGATTTACCCATATTGGGTCTCATCTCATATTAGTCCATGATCCGGATATCTAGGACTGAGTGTGTGGGGTGTTAAGTTCCAAAATCTATCCACGATAGCTATTTAGTCTTGTTATATTATTTTGGACAATCCTCAGATAGCTTTTGTAATTAAGTTACAGACCCATTGTCCATTTTGTTATATATAAAAAATACTTGGATTTTATGCACATTGTTGTTTAATTACTTTAACAAAATCACTCAATTTTCTGTCGGTGTGCAGCTTACCAAGAAGTATACACCACACAAGCCATTATGTTTCAAGACAAAGTTGAAGATTCAAACCTAATTGTGGTAGCATTTAGAGGGACCATCCCATATAATGCAGACCACTGGATCACAGATGTGGACCTTTCATGGTACGAGCTTGAAGGTGTAGGTAAGCTGCATGCTGGGTTCATGAAAGCATTGGGCTTGCAAAAGAACAAAGGATGGCCCAAAGAAATAGATGAAAGCCCAGACCAAAAACTATTTGCATATTATGAAATCAGAAAAGAACTGAAAAGGATACTGAGTAAAAATGAGAAGGCAAAATTTATATTGACAGGACATAGTTTAGGAGGAGCACTAGCAATTTTATTTGCAGCAATATTGACTTTCCATGAAGAAGAATGGCTGTTGGATAAACTGGATGGAGTTTACACATTTGGACAACCTAGAGTTGGAGATCCACAATTTGGGAACTTCATGAAGGATAAGCTTGATAAGTGCAATGTCAAGTATTATAGACATGTCTATTCCAATGACATGGTTCCTAGGTTGCCATATGATGACACAACCTTCTTCAAACATTTTGGATCCTGTCTCTACTACAACAGCCTCTACAATGGCAAGGTGAAGTTTCTCATAAATTTGGATTACCCTTTTCTTCCTTTTTTATTCGATAAAGGTGGTACCTGGGTTGGTTTGCACTTCCCTTGATTATTCCACTTGGTACCTGTAACCTCTCACTAGCAAAGGTATCAAATGTTGTCTTCCAAGTTTTAGGTAGAAGGAAAGAAATCATGTAACTTTTCTTGTCTTTGTTGAAATTTGGACACGGATCTCCTATCATCCCTAGGTCACACCTGGTTAACACTTCATCACCCTAAAAATCAATAGCTGTATGTGTTTTTCGAAAGCCCAATTACTTTTTTACATCAAGGTAGGGGGAGAGAGAGGGTAAAGGGGAAGGGAATGCTAAGCTGTTGATGGAGTTTGAACCTCCACCTCAACCTCAACTAGCTCTCAACCCGTAGTATGATTAATTATTTACCTCATGTATCAATTGCAACAACTAAATTTTTGTTTTAACACAGGAGATGGAGGAAGAACCAAACAAGAACTACTTCTCCGTGCTATGGTTTTTGCCGATGTTGCTGATTGCAGTATACGAGTTTATTAGGGGGTTCATCCTCCCTTGGACAAAGGGCAGTTATTACAGAGAGGGCTGGTTCCAAAAAATGGTGAGGATAGTAGGGTTGGTGATTCCAGGGCTATCAGCTCATACTACTATAGATTATGTTAATCTAACTCGATTGGGAACAGTTCTTCAGCTTCCACAAGCAGCTCATCAGGATTGTCTTAAAGACGATTGATGTCAAGTTTCATAGTCATTTTTATTTGAGAAATCAAAAATTATTCAAGCCGTTGTAAATCAAGTCAACAGCCCGAATACTTTATTATATTATTGTCTTTTTATTATTTATATCGTATTGGCTTGAGATGTATTTATATGATGTAAATACTGTAATGTGATCAATGAGAGGATTCATATAACCAACCACTATTGCCTAGGCCACTCAAGATTTAATGGTTAGTGACCTTATTCCAGTTTATTAGGCAAATTTTGTTTACCCTCTTCACAGTGCCCATTTATATCTAGTTTCGTTGAGTTGTATCACGCTCTTTGGTGATGGAGGTAGGGATAAGGAAATTACATTTCCAACCCATAAGTTTGTTATTCGCGCTATAAAGTAGAATATCAGATGCATAAAGCAAAAACAAGTTTCAACGAACTAGTAGATTATTGGTAAATTCATTACATACAGATCAAAGGCGATGCTTTTGCAATCTTACAGGGCAGCGAGAATTTGGTAACTGGGGCATCAAGAGGGAACTTGAGTTGCACTTCATACTACTTTGGCATCCATGGACCATGGAAACTTTTCATGTTCATGCCTCTGCTTTAACAAACTATTCAGTAGGCAGATTACCATCATACATGGGGGAATTCGATTTCCAGAAACTACGTCTTGAGTATACCATTTTCAAATCACTGCCACTTATAACCAGAATTACATGATCTGATCCATTCACAACCAAAATGCAGAAAAGTTCGTCAGGAAAGAAAGAATTTAATCACTCAATGCCAGATTTAAACATGTGCAAGGATATATAAGGTAGGAGTAGGAGAATACCTGATATATAGAGGGTGGTTGTAACGTCAAAATGCATGGCATGTAAAGCAACCACTCAGAGACCCTATTTGGCGTGTTCCACGGAAAGATAAGGCCTTGCTGGAGGATCTTGCTACTTCATGTGATTGGTTGGCTAACATTGAGCTTCTCATTTCATGGGCCTTTTTCTGTGCCGATCTAAGTTTGTTCATAATCTTATCCATGGATGACAATCTCTTTTTCTCCAGTTTCATCTGCATTAAATTTATACAGGACATGTCTTCATGTGCAAACAAAACAGGCTTTCATTCTATTAGTGTATATGCAAGTTCGGTCCTTTCTTCAGCTCTCTATATAATTGTGAAATATGAACAATAAATCTTCCTTCCTTATTACATCGAAATAAGAAAACTACCAACTGATTGTAGCATCGACTAACAAGAAAAGACGCTTCCTGAGATTATGTCATAAACCAATTCAAAATTTCAAAGAAGTACCAGATAAGAAAAACTATCCATTAAAACCTTTTTTTCCATCAAAAAATGCAATTTAAGCCTATCACGAAGACACGGAAGAGAAGAAAACACCCTGCAGTGAGATGCGTTTTTTTTTTTTGGAAAGATTCAGGACCTTACTTATCATTTATAGTACTAGGTCTAATTACTACTTTTTTTTCTAGTTTATTCATTGTTTTAGATTTAGAAAGTCTTGCTTCTTTTATTTGTAATCATGCATGAACACTGGCACAAGAGAATGCCTAGAAACAAGTGATATTTCTATACAATTAGACCAAATAGCATATAATTTATTTTTTGTTATCAAGACCAAATAGCATATAATATACCAAATTAATGAGATATCTTCTCTCCCCCTTCAGAATCTTATAAGATTCCCTCGTCACTAAGGTCATCCATTATATGAGCAAATGACATTTAAGTAAGAATACATATAATCTTCACTCCACCCCCACCCCCACCCCGAATTTTATCAATGACTAACATAATTTTATCAGTTTTAGAATCCACTCCTCAACATTCAAGTTGAATTTTATCTGGAATAACACAAAAGTTCAGTGAGGAAAGAATATCAAAAGGTCAGCTTACTTAACACTTTAAAACCCTACATCCTAATCCCTTGTGACCTTCCTTTCCTATACAAGCCTAGTTCACTAGGCCAGAAATCTCGACAGAAGATGTTTGACTTTCGAGATAAACCAAATATTACAAGCACTGGTGGAAGTTACTAGATTGCTACCACTTCAACATAAGCCGTCTTTTCCAGATCAGGAAACTATGTTAACAAGTTTTGGGTTCAGGCGCAATACACTCAATCAAAGCCATATAATTGATGAATCAAATAAGCTTATGAGCAACAGAAAGAAGCTTTAGAAACTAAAAAGTTCATGGTGGAAGTATGCGATTGAAGACCAACCTCTAGTTTCCTCATTGCTGCCTCTGCTTTTGCCTTTTGCAGGTTTTCCCATGCAGTGATTCTAGCTTCTTCCCTCTTAATCCTAATATTTCAGAAGAGAAAAGAGACAATTAATAGCATGAATTGAGAAACAAATGCATTTTGATACTTGGAGAAAGAGAGGTTATAGAGAATGAACGTTCCCTATCCTTTCTTGAACTGTACAGCTTATTGAGATTTTTAATGATCCTAAACAACTTGAGATCAGATATTTGTTTTAAGGTAATGTCCATGTAAACCAATATTTTAGGGAAAAAATGCAAATGAACAAAATAACACCAGGAAGGCTAGTCAGCTGGACATTTTCCCTTCCCTTGTGTTTGCATCTTCTTGAAAAGATCTATCAACTTTTCCTTTTCCATTTGTAGTACTTCCAATCAGCTTAGACTACCATCAAACTATTCTAATTGATAATGCATCAAAATAATTTACTTACAAACCTAACAAATAAGATAGCTTCACTTACTTTGAAATGCTCGTTGATGAGTCTGAAACATCCCAACCTGACCGGATTTCCATAGCTTTCCTTTTCCAGTCATCAAGTTCCATGCTCCTACCCGGAATTCGAGCTTTCTGCTTCTTTGACCATCTGGTCACTGTAACCCGCTCATCAATTGAAACATCTCTTATTTTTGCTTTAGAAGAAGACACATTCTGCAATTCTACAAGTGGTAGAATAGATGGAGTTGAAGGAGAGAAGGATGACTGTCTTATAAGAGATGAGGAAGGTCTTGCTTCGGGGCTCATTTGAGTGGCCATATCCCTCCTTGAGACAACGCGTGACACACCATTGTCTGCATCTTGAATATCATCCCCACCCTCATCTGCAGATGAGATTTACAAGAAAGTTAACGAAATCGAAAGGCCACAGTCATCCTTTCATATACACAGCCCACAGTTGTGAGGATTCAAACGGGGCACAGATGGACTTAAAGATGTGTATATCTTTCTCCATGTCCGGGAAAACCCCAAATTGACGATAGACAGTGATAAATAAGTTATAGCACCTCCAAAACGGAAAGATCATGAAAACCTACCAATCACCACCTGGTGATCGGGTTATGCAACATGGTTTACAGTTAATAGGTGTCTCGTGAGGTTTCCAAAGGGAAAATCTAATGACCAATGTGATTGTGAAGTCTTTACTACATAACGGAATAGGTGCTTCCTGGTACAAATTTACGTCAATGAACTTAGATTTCAGCTTGATGATATATCTGATTATTGAACTTCTTTAATGAATAACAAAGGATCAACTTTAGTTACTTTTGTTTTTGGTTACTTTCCTTGACATTGCATTCCATTGGTGTGAACAGATGCACTTTCAGTGACATCAAATCTCCAACAAGAAAAGGTGGGTTCCTTTCAACTATGACACTCTAAAACATGGAAATACTGGGCCTTCTAGGTTAACCATTTTGATAGAGCCCTTAAAAGTAAAATGTGCATTCAATAGTGGATATATAAATCTCAATCTTCC
Source organism: Withania somnifera (assembly GCA_039654485.1). Lineage (NCBI taxonomy): Eukaryota > Viridiplantae > Streptophyta > Magnoliopsida > Solanales > Solanaceae > Withania > Withania somnifera. Next base: position 20,737,004 of record JBDJHY010000087.1, read on the forward strand.
AAAGAAACAGTCAAGTATTGCAACGAATTAACCAGTAGGCTCTATTCATATTCTTGCATATTTCCTCTCTCTTCTAGGAATTACCGTCTAAAATTATGCTACACTATTGATGCTGTAATGCAAATCAATGTGAAACTTCTTAGTTAGATTAAGCAGGCAACCAATCAATTGAAAATAAAAATCGGTACCTTGAGAATTTGGCAAGTTTGATAGACAGACCAGTTCAGAACATCCATGTACACTAACTGACCTTGCCATGCATGGGTCTGTGAGCGCATGTAAGTTTCCATTGCCCATACTGCCTCCACATTGAATTGACAAACCATCAGTTGTCATCACTCCGGTTGAAAAAGGGGAATTGGCTAACAGATTGCCACCATTTCCTCCTTTAAAAACAGGTGGTGCAGGAGAATACAATGAATAGTAAGCTAGACCAGGAGGACCAAGAGGCCCGCTTTTGGATTTAGGCCGCCTTTGTGGCTGCTGTAATGAAGTTCTAATAGAACCATCTCCCGAGACCGGGCTAAAAATCCACCTCTCTGCATCTTCCCATTTGGAAGGTAATGCCCTTCCGTTATTATAAGGCAGCAATGCAGTATTTACCTGCCTTCTATTAGCACCTGAATGCAATGGTATCCGCTCTGAACTCCACCCTTTTTGAACCCCAACAATAGAATGGCGATAATTTGGCGTTCTTGGACTTGGAAATGTACCAACTCTGCCAGTTGTAATAGGGGTCTTCTTCATGACTCCAAAACGCGGAGAAGAGGAGTGACAGGCATTAATCACAGTATTGTTTAGATCAAATGAAGCAGGTCTTCGCCTATCTGGTTTCTTCAGTACAGATCCTGACCTGGACCTCCGGTCTTGACACTCTATTCCAATTAATTTTGCAAACCAAAACACCCACAAAATGAAAGAAAAATTGGTTACGCAGAATGTGAGGTGAATTGCTTTTGTGCTTTGTTAAAGTTTTAGTCTGAAGTACTACCTTTAAGAGCTTGAGAAAAAGAGTTTCTTGCGGAATCTAAAGACAGATTTTCATCCTCTGTCTCAATCTCGCTGTTTTTCTGTGTCTTTTGAACTGGAAAACAGTGAATGTGTAACTATCACATGAATGTTGAAGAATTTTTGTAGGAAGCCAGCTGAAAGAGATGAAAAAAGAGTCAAAGAGAGTACCTTTTGCTGTTTCCTCTCTGCCAATGTGACTATTTCTGTGTACAATGCCTTTATTTGGATCTATAACTGTACCACCCGAAGCTTCACGGCATTCATGCCCTGCCAAATGCTGGTTCAATCAAACATTTCAGTGTCTTCGAAATGGACAAACTCCAAAAAGCAGATTTACTAACACATTACACTACCAATAAGTCAATACTTTGTTTTTTTTTTTAATTTCCAGTATAGAAAAATCTTCCTTTTTTCTCCTAAAAGCATTTTCTCTCTTTTTCAAAAAGAAGTGAAAGCGAAAAAAAACACGTTATTTTCATTATCCAAATTGTGAGATATGCATGGTGAGATCTGAATAAACGATTGATTTAGCTGTCTCCGGCACTAAGCTTACGGAAGCTGAAATTTGTCGTTCACTTTAATATTGCACCGAACAGAATAGCAAAAATAATGCTGAAATCCAAAAAAAAAAAAAAGGAAAGCAATGCGAGGATAACGGAGCTGAAGCAGTACTTGAGAAACATCGGAAACGGAGGAATCATGATCATGAGCATCGGAAGCGAATGAACACCGGTCAACGCTACCGGAAGCAGAGGAGAAGATGCTGAAATTGGAATCGCCGGTGAAAATAACAGAGTCCGGACTAACATCACGAACATTACTTCTAATAAATGATAACTCCGATCTCGAATCCTGAAACCCTAGCTCCGGCATTGTCAATTGCTTTTCCTACCTCAGCTTCTCAGGCATTACACCGGAATCTCAATCTCCGTCACCGTCGCCGTCGTAGCAAATGTGCAGTAGTAAGGGGAGACAAGAGAGAGAGAGAGAGAGTAGTAGACTATACAAATTTACATGAAAATGGTAGGAAGTGTATGTACCATAACGATGGCTGCTGTTACTTGTAATTTGATTGTAAATGGCGTGTTGGTCACGAGTTTAGCAAGATGATGTCCGTAAAAAAAAAAAAAAAATTTTTTAATAAAATCCGTAATCGCTAATCTATGAAAGCACTTGGCATTAGATAATATAATACTGGCTTCTAAATCACTTGAAAGATGTACATTGTGGTGAGTTTGGAAATTTAAAGAAAAATATTTATAACCAAAAATTTAACCTCTATATTTAAAGAATATCATCTGATGGATTAATTTAGCCACCGTTATGAGTCAGTTCCTTTGTATGTGAATTTGTAACAATGGAATCTCCGTACAACAGACAAAAATAGCAGTATTTTTTAATTAATTAAAGAGATGTTGATGAATTAAGTTAATAAATATAAAAATTAATAAAAAAAAATAACAAATACAAAATTTAAGGTTCAATCATTGATATACATCCTTAGAAGCAATGTGACTGTATTTTTTATTATTTATTTTAAATTATAATTACACAATATGTATAAATAATTTTAAATCTGTTCGTTCATTTTACTTTGCTATGCTACACTCTAACTCACTCAACTTTGCTTTAATATTTATTTTTTATTTAAAATATGAATCATGCAATAACAAATTAGAGAACATAGGGAGTTAATGATTATGTTGCGGTATCATTCGCACAATAAAGAGTGGGAATTCGCTCATGTCTATGCCCGCTGCCTTTCAGTCTTTTCGTCCATTTGACTGGAAACATTTCAACCTAGTCAAGTCATTTAACAAAATTTATAAGTTAAATCCAATCAACTACAGGATAAGATGCCTCTTGTTTATGTGAACATAAGATAGCTGAGTTAAAAGTGAGTTATGTGAATAATAAATTTTGTATAAATAATATTACCGATGGTAGATAATAACTGATTAAAAAGATAAATTATTTATAAATATTTGTCTACTTTTAATAAGAACAACAAGTAAAAAAAATAAAACTAATATGATATTTAGTTTACACTTAAATATTCACATAATTATTTTGAATAACTTTTTGTTTTGAGGTAAATTAAATGTACATGTAAGTATTTATCAGTGGGAAACTAATTAATGATTCGGGTAATTAGCTAGACTTACTATACTGATTGACATGAATTATGGGTGAGTTCCGTAATGCAAAGAATTGAAAAAATCAACAACGTAATTTATGGTCAATTATAGTTTGAGGTAGATATATTTTATGAAATTGTATTTGTAATAGTTATTGTAAATTTATGAGTTAGATATAGTCCAATTTAGCTATAAAGATTAATCAAATTAATTATCGAAAATCGAAACATAATTACTAATTCGGGAAGGATGGAGTAATGAATTACTTTCAATAATATGAATACTTAAAAAATAACTTGATTCACTAAAACTTCTAGGTCTAAGAAGGAACTGACATGAACAACAATAATAATACCCAATATATTTTTAAAAAAGTGGGTCCAAAATTTAAAAAGAAAAGAAAATGAGAGTCATAATCTCAAAACATTATTGTTATATGGTTCATGTTAAGTCTAAGCATTAGGTACCAGTTATCTCGGACTGATTCGTCTTGGTATCGGATAGGATCAAAATTGTCCCAATTGGGATAATACCTATACCGAGACGAACCGGTCCGAGATAACTGGTTCAAAATCCCGGTCCAGTTCTGTCTCGTCCCATTGTGTACCGGGCGGGTGTCGGGATGAACCGGAATAGTTTTTTTTAAAAAAAAAATAATTTATTAAATATTTTTATTTTAGAATTATTATACGAATAATTTATAATTTTTTTTAATTAATAATTTTGTAACTTGTAAATTTAGGTTATAAATTTTTAATTTTTTTTTAATCTTTTAGACTTAAAATTTTTATAGCATATAAGTTATATAAAATTCAAAAAATATAGCATATCTTTTACTTCTTTTTTTTTCTAAATAGCATATAAGAATTGAATTTCATAATTAAGTTTTTAAACTTTGAAATTTTTAAAGTGTGAAAAAATTGATGTTTTATAAGGTAAGTTTGTAGTATTTTTTATTTAATTTTCTAAATTTGTAAGTTATAATTTTTGTGACTTGTTTTTTTTAATTTTTTTTCAAACTTAATATAACTTTACATTTTTTAAAATTTTCTTTATATATTTTAAAGTTATATATTATAACTTATTATTTAGATTTGAAAAGTTATAAAGTTTATTTTCTTATAAGTTTATTTTCTAACTTTTCTTTTTCTTACTGTTTCTAAAAATAAGAAAAATTATAAAGTTTTCAAACTTATTATTTAGATTTGATAAGTTTTTTTTAAAAAAAAAATCAACTTTATATAACTTACATTTATTTAACTTTATATAACTTATTTTTCTAATTTAAATTTTATACATATATAAGTTTATTCTAAATTTTTTAATTCATAACTTAAAAGTTAAAAATGTAATAGAAAAACTTAATAGTATAAGCAATTAAACAGATGATAATAATCTGAATTTTATTTAAATATTCAAAAATTTGATTACAATTCACAACTATTAGTAGAGCACCTAATTTACGCAACCACCTTCTAGGAAGGGTCTGTTTCAACTAAGTGATGCAACAACCTTCTAGGAAGGGTTATGTAATACTAATAGATGTATAGTCTAGAAAAACTTTTGTCTAAATCTTGTAAAGATCGAGTGTGATCAACGGATGGTCTTGCAAACGATCTTTATGTTATATGTCGTCGTCACAGTTATCACCAGTTACTAAATTTACAAATATCTCATACTGCAAAGTTAACCTGAAGTAGTCCTTTATTGCATCGATTGACGTTGATCCAATCCCTGAATAGCATTAAAATCTCCAAGTTGTCTTCTGCTAGTGAATAACGACGTTCTCCAATTTGAAATGTTCAACCACTGAAACATAACTCTGAATCTACTGATATCGCTTGAATAGCTAGCAAGTCCTTTACCATCCTACTGAGTCTTATAAAATGATTTTTTTGAAACCTCCATCAATTCAAAAATTGTGGTGTACCTTCATTGTTCGTAATATTATCAGGTGTCTGGTTTAGATAGTTATCGAAATTACATTTATAATAAAAATTAGTGCTAAGCTGAGACTTCATTTTACTAAGGAAATCATGTTTAAACCTACTACTTTGTGCAGAGTCAGTATTATTTTTTTGTAATATGCAATATTTATCATATATTTTCCTAACACGTAATCTAATGTTATTTTTGAAAAGTTTCTAAACTTGGTTGTTCATATGATTAAATATCTAAATTTTCATAAATGCATTTAATTAATATTTTTGCACTAGTTTCTTTATATTAAAGGTTAAAAAAATAGCAGTTAAATAAGTTTGTGTTATAGAAAAAAATATTTTTTAAAAAAAATCAATTATAACTACAATAGCTTCTTCAAAAAATATTTTACCTTTATATTCAGCAAAACGACATGTAGTATTTAATAGATGTAATAAAATTTCAGTAATATAATACAAACCCGACACAATGTTTGTGGCTTCATAAAAAAAGACT
>JBDJHY010000087.1:20758423-20774447 GCA_039654485.1 Withania somnifera
GAATCCATGTCTCGGTATAGAGATTGATGATACGCCTTTTATGAGAAGCTTATAAGTTTTCATATGTAAACCCGGCCTTTGGATTTATGAATCCGACATATGAAATAAGTTAAGCATGGCTTTAACAGAAAATTAATTATTAAATTAAATTCGTCAGTAATTTAATTTGTATTTGTAATCTTAACATGGGGAATTACGTAAGTGTTTAATAGGGAATTAAGAAATAAAATGGAGGAGTGCAATTACGAATTTATAGTGGAATAATTTGTAATTTATTATGGTAAGAATAAATCAAATTAATTTATTTTGAATTGTTTCCATAATTAGAAGTCTGTAGAAATTAATTCTATAGTCCCTACAATGCCTAAATTAACTAAAACTCAAAATCCTAAATTCTATGGAAATAGGAAAATATCTGTTATTTGGATTGGAAAAGGTTTCTATTGGATTGGGAAAAGTTTTATTTGGATTGGGAAAGGTTTTCTTAGAAATCTAACAGAGAAATAAAAAAAAAGTTTTCTATACAATATTTGCCCACACAAATATTGAGAAAGTTGAAGGGTGAATTTAGGATCATTGTTGAAGATCGTGGATCTGATCTGACTTCGCTTCAAGACCTGTATTCACGCTTTGAGAGCTAAGTCTCGGTTTAATTTTCAGCAAACTTTGTATGCAATACATGTTGGTTATGCTATTTATTATTCATGTAAGAGAAAATTAATTGGAATGCTTCCGCCGCATAAAATATATTTCAACAATAACATCATACTTTCCCATGAGCTGATGAAAGCTTATAGCAGGAAACATGTGTCACCTAAGTGTATGATAAAGGTGGACATCCAAAAAGCATATGAAACTGTAAATTGGAAATATTTGGAGCAAGTAATGACAGGTTTGGGCTTTTCCTATAAGTTAGTAAGTTGGGTGATGAAATGTGTGACCTCTGTATCATACTCCTTTATGTTGAGTAAGCCATTTGAGGCAGCCAGAGATTAAGGCAAAGGGACCCTATGCCCCCTTTTCTTTTTGCTATGGTCATGGAGTATTTGAGTAGGAATTTGAATGAATTCACACATCAGATGCAGTTTAAATATCATCCTATGTTTAGTAAGCTCAAAATCACTCACCTCAGCTTTGCAGATGACTTACAATTGTTTTCAAGAGGGATTTCAGTTACATTACTCATAACAAGTTCAAGGTGTTTAGAGCAGCTTCCGGGCTTCAGGCAAACTTCGGTAAAAGTGCTTTGTATTTTGGTGGAGTTTCTGAGGTAGTAAAGACACAAATACAACATGCTTTGGGCTATAATCTTGGAGAATTACCATTTAGATACCTTGGTGTGTCTTTATTTACTAAGAAGCTCACTACTCTCAAATAGAAACCCGTGATTAAACAGGAAGTAGATAGAGTTTCTTTATGGACAACTAAAAAGTTATCATACGCAGGTAGTAGAGTTCAACTTGTGGAGAGTTCTATTTGGAGTTCAAGCCTATTGGGCTCAATTATTTGTAATACCAGCTAAAGTGATAAAAGTTGTCCAAGCACATTGTATAAGCTATATATGGTCAAGTGCCAATACAGTTACTAAGAAAGCTCTTTTATCATGGGAAAGGTTTGTACTCCAAAAGTGGCTGGTGGGCTGAATTTGATTAACTTGAGGATTTGGAATAAAGCAGTAATACTAAAAATGTGTTGGAATCTGGAGCAGAAACAAGATAGGCTATGGATCAAGTGGATCCATAGCTACTATATAAAGGCCAGAGTTTTGTAGACTTCAAGTTCCTAATCATGGTGAAGGAAGTTTTGGGGGCTAAAGACCAACTGCACGGAATTCATAATAGTACACTGGGCAAGAGAAGTGTTATTAAACAAGTCTATTTGTTAATGCTGGGCACTTACCCCAAAGTTGATTAGAGAGTTATCATATGTCACAATTCAGCGAGGCCTAAAACTGTATTCACAACCTGGTTGCAAGCTCAAAATAGACTTCTTACGGTTGATAGAATGCTGAAATGGAAGCTACAAGTTGATGCTATATATTATGTGCAAGCAACTGGATGAAACAAGGGAGCATCTCTTTTGCAAAATGTGTTTTTACTAGATCAGTATGGGGAAGGTTGATGCACTGGTTATCAGTTGACCACACGCCAAATCATTCTTGGAGCATTATGCAACAATGGATCATTCAGAGGAATAAGGGCAAGAGCCTACTGGTACATGTGTTAAACTGGTGTATACCGAGTTCATCTATGCCATATGGAAAGAACGGAATATTGAAGTATTTGAAAAGAAAGAGCAGGAGAATAACATGTATATGTTGTGTTAGAGCTACTACATCTGCCAAGAAGTGATTAGAAAGATGTAGCTATTAGTCTATTTGTCTTTTTTGTTTTCTACTTTGAGATGCTGTGTTTGCTAGCTCAGTTTTATAATTTTTAATACTTTGGTGATTAATAATACTCTAATTACCAATTTCTTTTTATTATTGAAACTTTGATTAAATATTTATGGTACTATAAATCGTTCTATTATAAATAAATAAAAAATTTCAAAGTCAAATTATTTCAATATAAAAATTTTACATTTTGTGCCAAAAAGGCAGAGAATCGCTAAAATTGTTTAATATTTTATAAATAATTAAACAATACATAAATTATTACTATCATCTTTTGCCCAATGGTTCTTTTTCTTTTTAAATTCTAGAAACTAGTACTCCAAGGCTACCTTGCTAAAACAAAAAAAGCACAAGAAAAAAAAAAAATGAGGAGACCCGAAAGGCTGGCACTCGAGTAGACGAATAAAACCCTAGTGGCGTACACATCCATAAGCATAGTGTGCCACTTTAACCTGTAAGCAACAACTGAGCAAAGATGAAAATCGACGTAACGATGCGGGAACCCGGCGAGATATTACCGGAACACAAGCCGGAAAAGTCTCCGTACGAAGTTCTTCAGCAAAGCAAAGCTTCAGTGGAAGAGATCGTTTCCAAAATGCTTTCCGTGAAGAAAGAAAGCGCACCGAAATCTGAAATTCGCGAACTCGTCACTCAGATTTTCGTCAACTTTGTCTCTCTCCGTCAGGTTAATACTTCCTTGCAAAATTGTCTAGTTTTCAACAAAACTAACCGCTTGACAACTCGATTCAGGAGTAAAATGTATAGCATTTTGTTATCAAGGAAGCCGTTTTACGGACAAGGATGAGCTGTTAGTAATCTAGAGCTCAATTTATGTATAAGTATTATCTGTCTGAATGCTGGTCGATGTAATTCAATGGACTCATCTACATTACTTGGTGCTCTTGCGGCGCAGCTTTATTGACACCTATGTTGCTCGGATCTCGGAAAATGTTGCTGTACTCGTGTCAAATTCTTCAAATATGCACTATTTTTGGAGTATCTGACATGTACCTGTCGATATTTTTGAAGAGTCCAAGCAACACAGATCGACACTAGTTCAGTTGAGACTATTATGGAGGGAGTCTTTGCATAGTTAGTTTGAAGCATTATAAAATTGTGACCTTTCTCCATTATATTCGATGATCAATTTTCATCCTGCAAAACACCTGTTAGGACTATGTATCTTTGATCACTCTGTTTGGTGATCTCAAGTTCAGTTTTATTTATTGAGTAATTGAATCTATGTGCACCTCTCAAGGAAAATCTGTTGACCTTTCTTGCTATTGAACTAATCAAGTTTGTTTTCATTTAAATTGTCTTTGAATAAGTGGTCATATCTTATCCAGAAGGTTAGATTTAGTTGTTAAAGTTAGTTTCGTTTGAATTGTTTCAAGTAGGTCTGCTAATCGTGTCTAGATGATTAGATCTAGTTGTTACCTTAATATTGGAGATAATGTCTCTTGATTCCTTCACTTCTCAATACCGATACGTGTTTCGTTGCGAATTGACAGATAATGTCTCTTAGGCTGCATATAATTCATGTAAAGTCTAGATTTGTATATTTTTATTTGATTTTTTGGGATCCACACTTTGAGTAAGGTACCAAACTTTGAAATTTGTGGGAAGTGTTGTGTCATCTTAATTTCATCCAATTATTCTTAAATCCTTCCAATAAACCATCGAGATTGCTGGATAGCAAAATAATTGTGCTATGAGATATATGCACAAAAATAATTTGTGCCTGGAAATCTTTGTAATACGTTCAACTGACTTTTTCGCACCACCTTAAACATCCTCCCATAGGCAAATAGATCAATCTTGCTCGAAGAGGATCGTGTGAAGGGGGAAACAGAACGTGCAAAAGCTCCTGTGGACTTCACCACGCTGCAGCTCCACAATTTGATGTATGAAAAAAGTCATTATATGAAAGCTATAAAGGCCTGCAAAGATTTCAGGTCAAAATATCCTGATACTGAACTAGTTCCCGAGGAAGAATTCTTTAGAGATGCGCCCGAGGAGATAAAAAACTCTGTTATGTCAAATGATAACTCACACAATTTGATGCTAAAGCGGTTGAATTTTGAGCTATTCCAGGTAAATGACGAGCAGCGCTTTCTATTTCCAAATTAGTAATTGCTTACTAGTGTTATTTCTTCAGCATCTTGTGCTAAATGGAGTTGTTTGGTGTTTCATTCTGCTTGGTGAATCAAAATTGTTATCTTTCTTCTAAAATTCTCGTCTTTATGGACTATCATTTTTTTTTTTATTTTTGGAAAAGGTAAAATAAAGACTATCTTCCTTATGGCAATTACTAAAATGATTCCAGAAGTGGATGTGGTGAAGAAAGGGTCATATCAATGTTGTTACAATCAGTAAAGATAGACTCTGAAATTATACCCAGATTGGCTACCCTTTAGTGGTGCTTTTAGCTGTGGATTCTGCACATACTTTACTTTTGTGTTCTTTTGTTAAAAAAATTTATGTGTAGAGGCTGGAAAAAATCGTGGGGTATTTTAGTATTGGCTAGTGGTGATGTCAAATTCTATGCTTCTCTTTTATTTGGCTAAGTTTGAGGTCACTTGGAGGTTTGTACGTCAATAGGTAAGAGGTGGATATAAGTGCAATATTTCATATACCCACCTCTTACCTTTTGGTGGTGTGTTCAGTGGATTTTGCACATATTGCACTTATATTATCTTTTTCTAATATATTTATTGTAGATGTTGTGAAATATTATTTCGTGATCTGGAAAACGATCTTGGCATCATTTAATATTGGCTGATGTTGAGGTCAAATTCTATGCTTCTCATTTATTTAAATCTTGTATTAGACAACATGTATCGGCTGTATGTTGTTTGTAGGATAATCCCCATCTCTTATATGGCCATTGGAGGAGTGTCTGAAGCTCCTTTTTTGGGTGTGAGTGTGTGATAAGTATGGCTGTAGCTTTGTGTTGAATTTGCTTATTTGTTGTGTCAGCGCAAAGAATTATGCAAACTTCGTGAGAAACTAGAACAGAAAAAAAAGGCTCTACAGGAGACCATTGCAAACAGGAAGAAGTTCTTATCAAGTCTCCCGTCGCACCTAAAATCACTCAAGAAAGCATCGTTGCCACTGCAGCACCAACTTGGAGTTCTCCACTCAAAAAAGTTGAAGCAGTTGCAATATGCAGAGTTGCTTCCTCCGCCTCTCTATGTTATTTATTCACAGCTAATGGCCCAAAAAGAAGCCTTTGGAGAAAATGTGGATCTGGAGATTGTTGGTAGTGTGAAGGATGCTCAAGCTGTTGCACGCCAGCAAGCAAATACAGACACTGGTTGGTCTCATTCTACCGATTTCTTGTTCGGGCTCATCATTTTTCTCTTTGCTGAAACTTCTGTATAATTTTTAATATCATTTTTATCTTTAGCATGCCTTCGTTGTGCTCTGCTCTAGCTGCCATAATGTTTATTTTCTCTGCCAGATTCAAGGAGGTTGATATATTCTTTGCTAGAAATTTTTGTCGGAGGTAAAATGTATAACTACAATCTAGCCTTGGTAGACAAAGTTACCTGGTAGCTGTTGCCGATGGGAGGTGACGTGTCCGGTGGATTTAGTCGAGGTGCGCGAAAGCTGGCTTGGACACCACAATTATTAAAAGAAAAAGTATAACCACAATCTGAAGCCAAGTTATAACTATCTAAATAGTAATTATCTATTTACAAACTGGAACTAAATTATTTGTAGATGTTGCACTCTGAAATTCATTTCTTTATCTAGTTCCGTACTTCTTTGACTTGGGGCTTTGTCATTGGTGCTTTGTAAATAATAGCGAGGGAGAAAGATGGTTTTGTTATACTTCAATAGATTCCTTTAGTAGTGTTTGTTCAGTTAAGAGTTTAGGACCAAGGTTTGTTGAGTGATCATCTTTAGTCTATGTATCAATGTTTGAGAAGATATTATCTCAACTTGAGACTACAAATTTAGACTGCCTTTTTAAATAAGTTTCCTAGTAGTAGGTGTCTGTATTAAGTCTTAGTAATTCAAGGAGATTTCTCTGTGTTATTTGAGAGAATAACTATGCTTGAACCTTGTTATATATTTGATTCGACTTATTTTAGGTGCTCTTAAGCCAAAATAGCTTTTAAACTTTTATAGTGATTGAGTGTCACGACCCAAACGGGCTGTGGGTGGCATCCACACTAACCCTCCAATGGTAGAACCAACTAACCAAGACTAAGTCAGATTCCCTTAGCAAACTTCTACCAACGCAAGATATTATAAATAATCTCAACTACAATAACAACAACAACCACATTCCCAGTGGGGTTTGGGGAGGAGTCCATACTACTACCTAAGAGTCAGGTTGAGAGGTTTTCGAAAGACTCTCGGTCCAAGACAGTATAATCTAATAAAATAAAAATAAAATGATATAATACAAGGACAAGGAACACAGTGAAGTAAAAGCAACAGATAATAACAATAGCAAGGCTATCCTTAAATCAACGCACGCACGAGCTACAAAAAACAATAAACCTCCCTAACCTACATATGAAAAACACGAATCCTAAGCACGAAAGGCAAACAAATGCACACTTATGTATTAATAATAACTAAGCCGAACCTACTAACCTTCTACCATAAAACTCATCCTCCAAAAGGACTCCATATAAGAATACTTGACAAAAACAAAGTAAATATCCAATATCTGAAAGGAATAGATACAAAGACAAATGAGAATCCGCAGCAGCCTGAAATGCATACGACTTACCCTCGGAGTTAATCAAATTGGCTAGAGATGAGGTCGAGTCTGAGCCTTTGCACTCAACAAAAGAAAAGTACAAGTAGTATTGTTAGAAACCACTATATACTAGTAGGCATCATTGGTCTACCCAAATTAATAACAAATATAACTTAACAAAATAATAGGCAATCAGAAAACAACACATAACATGTAATCATGAAGTTCACAGTATTAGGCAAATCATGTCATCAATCTCAAGAAACAACGTCAAACAAGTACATTTATTATTTCAATCTCAACAAGTCAAGCAAGTGAAACACAAGTCACTTCAATCTTTGATTTATGCCTCTTACGTTACTATTGTTCTCATAATATCATTACTATATCCTTCCAATTCTCAAGTCAACTGTTAGTATGTACAAACATGCTAGGGGACTTATTTTTGCCAACTAGTGATGACCTGCAAGACACACTAAGGTTCATGTACCATGCTGGGTCAACATCCGATCTACATATACAATAAAAGATTTGTGTCGGCATGACACCCTATCCAAATAGTTTTTATACATGTATATTTTACCGACTCAGTACCCGATCCACAATAATGTATTGATCACTATCTTTCATTTTTCACTTTATTATCTTTCAAGCTTACTCGCAAAAGTCTTATTATTTCAAGACCATATTTCATGTTCACCATAATATCATTTCAAGCAACACCAATGAAACTTATCAACTACAAGCATGTCCATAGACCAATCACAAGTCAAGCCATACTATCCACTAGTAAGATTCTAAACTACCTTTAAATCATAATCTACCTTAAGTAGATGATCTTTGCTTCACAAGCTAGGCACAACCGCATGTCCTTTCTGTAATGCTTTTTCTTTTTCGCGGTCTAGCAATGAATAATGCGACAAATCATTTATGCAATAAAATAACCTTGGGAAATTTAATCCTTTTTCATATCCCTAGGCTCAATCTAAGGTTTTTTCCACTGTAATCTTGCCCTAAATCATTATTAATCACGTTCATGGGGCATAATTCTACGTCACAACGCATAATTCTACACCCTACACACTAGGATCAATTCTAGGTGATTTCTCATCTACCCATATACTTTTCATCAATATCTTACTCTAGGGTTCTTAACAATAACTTCTCTACCAAGAACAAATTTATGATTTTAAGGTAATCATAAATCATTAGATGTTTAGGGAGATTAAATAGCTTACCTTAGCGAAGAAATTCTCTCCAAACCTTGCAAAATTGACCTTGAACTGCACTAGGTCTCTACTCTTGTTTTTTATGAAATAAAGCTCAGAAAGGACCACGTAAGTGTAGAAAACCTGTGCATCGCCGCTGTACTGACCCGATGCCCAGTGATGGCACCACTTTGCCGTTACGGCGTCCACAAGCCACATTAAGCCTACCGCCATAGAGGTCCCTTGATCGCTACAACGGCCCTCTGGTAGGGTGCGCCTAAAGCTGGGATGCTCCTCAAAATACAACACAATTCCAATTCTCAAACAACATAGTTCAAGCCTATCGCAGCAACTCTCATAACTGGAGTTCTAGGAACCCAATTTCATCCCGAAATATGCTACTGAAAGCTAATCTCGTCTACTGCCAATATTTAAACTCTAATCAATCCAACGCTAATCCATCAAATCACAATCGCTCTCAAGATCAAGACTACCCCACCCTGATACTTTATTAACGCTCAACTTAGGGTCTTTTTATCAGGGAACTCAGGCCGTTAATCATCACGTAACGATGGGACGGGTCGTTACATTGGGTAAATTAAAAAAATGCTTTTAATCACTTATTTTCAAGCCAAAATAACCAAAAAAAGCCACAAGTGTTAAAGAGTATTTGGATTGGATTTTTAAAAGCAGCTTAAAGCTAAAAGCTAAAATTTCTAGATTTTGACTTTTAGCTTATTTTTATCATTTTGACTTAAAACAAAGTGCTTATAAGCATTTTTTATTTTATCCAAACACTTTAAAAGTGTTTAAAAGAATTTTTGGCTTTAAAGCACTTAAAATAAGCCAATCCAAACAGGCTCTTAAGTTAGGATTCCTATGCTATGGCTTGTGCTATTAAGCCATAAGCTATAAGTCCATCCAAGCAGGCCCTAAATCTTGACATAATCAAGAGCGCACATTAGTTTTTTGGACACTCATCAATAATTTTCTTTCCATCATTGTGAATGCTTATAGTCAAGGTTCCATGTTATCTGATTGGGATACACGCGGTTGGGATACACGGTTGAAACTAGGGGATGTGACATAAACTTGATAAGTTAACAACAGTAATTGTTCTATTTATTAAGTTTGTTGTCACCTTGTGCATTTTGGCTTTGATCGACTTTTATGGAGACTAGGAGTAAAGCATTTCAAGATTGGAATATAGTGTTTGGTCAATGAGGATTTAAAATGATATGTTTGAAATGTTAAAAATGGAGAAGTGTTTAAAGCATTTCAAGATTGGAATATAGTGTTTGGTCAATGAGGATTTAAAATGATAAGTTTGAAATGTTAAAAATGGAGAAGTTAAAAAGGATATTACTTTAAATAAACCATTTTAAAAAAAATAAAGAAATCCTGTTTCTTTTAGCCTATAAAGAGTTACGCTCTTGGTCTTATAATACTTTTATGTGATCTAGAGTTATTGGCTTTTCCGCGAAAAAGTTTGGATTGGTTTTTATGTATATATTTGAGATATTATTTTCTGATATGCAGTACTTGGCAAAAAGGCCTTTTCCATTGGAAGGTCAAAATACTTGGATCTTATTTTTCTCTTTCTATTGACTTAAAAAGAAAGATATCTTTTGTTTCAGTTTTCGGCAGCGGTAAGTTTTTCATTTATTGATAATGAAGAGGTTGAAGTTCAAGGATAGACTTTGGAGGGTCTCTTGAAGAGTTCAAAAAGGAAACACTCTTAACTGGTAGAAGATTAAAGGAAGTTCAAATCAACAGTAGTGAATTATTTTTGTAGTGGGAATCAACCTAGTAGGGATCGTCAAGGTTTCTAGAAGAAGTCTAAATCTTTATATTAATCATTTTATTACTCATTTCTGTTCTGAGTATTACTAATACTTCTACTCAAGGGAAAGCATTAACATCAAATTTATGTTCATTTTAATGACCATTTCTTTTCTAAGTGTTACTAAATAGTTCTACTCAAGAGAAAGCATTAACATCAAATTTATGTTGTTCACTTATTTTATGCTGTATGCATGTTCATTGGGTAGAGGTAGAGGTAAGGTCTCTACCTGCGAAGATAGAGGTAACATCTGTATACATCCTCCCCTCCCCAAACCCCACTTGGGGTTACACAAGGTATGTTGTCGTCGTCGTTCATTTATGCGCTATCATTTTTGGTTTTACTATAGTGGTCAGTGGATGTGGTGGTTTTCATACTGCATTTCACTGATTATATCTCCTTTAGTTTGAGCTTGATTGTAGTTATCTGGTTGAACATCTTCTTTCCCTAATTAAGTACCCTGTTTGACTTCCTTGCTCTTTTTGTAAATGTTTTCATCTGATTGATAAATTGTTCATGTGAAGGTGTGTCTGCGAGCTTAGAGAGCTCAAAAGTTGATGATGATATAGATGAGGAAGATGATGGACAAATGAGAAGAAAGCGTCCCAAAAAGATACCCAGCAAGGAAAGTCTGGAGCAGGCTGGGATTTATCAAACTCACCCTCTTGAAGTCACTCTTCATATACATGATGAAGAGAAATCTGATTTACAATCTAAAAAGCTTGTCACGTTGAAATTTGAGTACTTAATTAAGTTGAATAGTGTGTGTGTTGGAGTTGAAGGCTCTCAAGAGAATGCTGATAATGACATCTTATGCAATCTATTTCCGGAGGACACAGGCCTTGAGCTTCCGCACCAGGTTTTCAGCTTGAGATATAGGAGTACTAATTATTCCTTTTACTTCCCTGTCTCTTTCAGTCTTTCTGATTGATTCAACTTCTTGCATTTTCTGCAGTCAGCTAAGCTAATAGATCATTCAATTGTGTTCGATGAAAGGAGAACCTCTCGACCATACAAGTGGGCCCAGCATCTGGCAGGCATTGATTTTTTACCTGAGGTGTCACCATCTTATAGGGGTTTCGAGACTTCAAATGATGAGACAGCAAAGCACACTGCTGTTAGCTCTGGTCTGTCGCTGTATCGGCAGCAAAATCTGGTGCAAACGGTTGTGCAAAGAGTTCGTGCTCGGAAAAAAGCTCAGTTGGCTCTAGTGTGAGTCACTGAACTGTATGTTTAGCGTCGTGAATCTGTAGGGACAAATATCATAGATGAGACTGACCTGTGGCAGAGATGATGTTATGTGCAGTTCTGTTTTGCTGAAGATATTTGGATTTTGATAAAGATAGTGAACATTTCCCTTGCTCTGCAAGTTCATACTCTGCATTCTTTCTATTTTCTGCTGTCCTCTTGTGCACGGAGAATGATGTGATGTCTTGTATTCCTTGTCCTTTCAGTACTGAAAGTCCATCTCTCGACTTGTCTTTTACTCTAATTCGTCTTTTAACTGTTGCCCGTAAAGTTAGAAAACAAGGTCTAACTCATATTGGAAATTGTGATCTTTTTTTTTGGCTGAGTTACAGGGAGCAGTTTGACTCTCTAATTAACCTAAACTGGCCAGTTCTAGCTGGTAGAAGTGTTCCTTGGGCTTCACATGAGCCTCGCTGCAGTTTGCGTGCATGGATCCCTCTTGGTTCATCTCCTAGTCAGGTTTCATCATTGGCTATCACAGAAACAGAACAACTTCAACGTTCTACAGAAGTTGTGGTGGATGGAAAATCTGCCTCTTCAAAAGAAGAGGTAGAAAGCATGAGGGAGGATGGGGAGCTTCCATCCTTAGTTCCTGTCACTTCTATAAATGATATTAACGTCACTCCCAGTAAAAGAGCTGATTTTGATCATTCTACAGAGCTGGCGTTCATTTCAAAGAGTACCAGCTCTCCAATGACAAAGGGGAAACCCCCAAGTTTTAAGAATTATGGAGATGATACAGACCTTATTCTGGAATCAGATAGTGAAATGGATGATATTGTGCAGATTGAGCATGATAGTAGTAATACACCTGGATGTGCTGGGGTCAGTGATAAGTCGTGGGTGGAGTACAAGGTTCAGGAATATTGTCTCGTTTTGACAAGAAAGATGGATAACGAGGAAAGAAAAATGAAATTGGAATCCAAGGTCTAATATCATTCCTTTCTCAGTTTCTATTTAAAATTCAATTTGAATTTCCTCTTCATGAGTGGTTAACAGTTGGGTAATTCTTATGGCAGATCAAAATCAGCAAGGAGTATCCACTTAGGCCTCCATTTTTCACATTGAGTCTCTATGAGGCAATACAGACGGAAAGTTATTCCAAGGTGGATACTTCTGTGTGGTACAATGGACTTCGCAGCATGGAAGCAGAGGTTAGCAGTAACAGACTTAACTGTTTGGTTTTGCAGCCTGTGGCTATGTTACATGGAGTCTTTATTTGCTTCGACTGTGTTATATGCAGTTCAGTGTTTCACATAGATCTTAATGTGCGAGTGTTCTTAATCCATGTAAAGGTAGCTCTGCTGTGAAATGCAATTCAACCCCAACCCTGTGGCGAATGTCTCACACAAAAGGAGATTCTAGGCTTAATTCCTTAACTGCTTGAAGAAATTTTCTTCCGCAGGCAATTAGTTAGCTGAAATTGTTCTCTTGCAAAAGGAGACTCTATGCTTATTGCTAGCAGAAATATTTTATTAATCCTCCGTGGTTTTGAGGAGTCCTCAGACAAGTTAGCTGAACTTGTTCATCAATTGAGATTGTCTGATGTCAGTTTTTAACAAGTTTATGGTCTATCTTGTATTGAAGTACCTATCTAATCTGGCGCAGGTCAATGCTCACATAATAAAAGCTATACCTTCTGCTGAAGGAAACTTAGTCCTGGCTCATCAGGTCCGTTGCCTTGCATTGCTGTTTGACTTTTATGTTGAATATGGGGGCTCATCTTCTGAGAAGAGAAGGAGCACTTCTGTAATTGATGTTGGTCTATCTAAGCCTATGACTGGTCAACTTGTTGCTCGATCATTTAGGGGTAGAGATCATAGGAAGTTGATCTCATGGAAAGATGGCTCTTGCACCCCTGGCTATCCATACTAGGTAATATCCCAAATATTGTTACATTTTGTAGCTTTATTTCTTCGGTGTATTTGGTATTTAATTCCATGTGATATGTCTTTCTTGCTATACCATGTACTACCGAGATTCATGTTACAACATGCCTAGTCAAAATACTACGACTCTTGATGACATGACAATGCTATTTGTTGCCGATCTTTTCAAAATGATGGGGCTGATGCTAGCAATTTCTTCTCGGCCAGTCTCCTTTTTCTTTTTGATTGTTGTTTGATTGTTGATGCCTTGCTCTGCCGCTTGTAAGTTGTAAGGATGATTCAATAAATTATTGTGTTCATACACTTCCAAATTTCTCCATAATTGGTTGAGGGAAGTAGTTGAAAGGGTATTGCTAGAATCTTTCAAGTTGTGCCATCATTTAAAATGTTCTCCAGATTGAATGGTAGAGCCGTAAAACGAATAAGCTGTAGTAGGGCGCTTTTTTCACATACCATATTTATTTTGATAGGGCGCTGTACCAAAGATGTCAACCACGGGGCCTTTACACGGTGCAATAGTATGTATACCGTTTGGTCAGACATCTTTTTATATTATGTACTGTGTAAAGAACTGCATTTTCTTATTCAGCATTTGCATGGGAAAAGTGGTGTCCGTGTTAATGTAGTTGAATGGATACAGTGGCGCCATCAATTAAGTACAGTTTGTGCATACATTTGATTGAGAGGGGCATTGCAACGACGGGAACTCATTGGTGTTTGACGCAGATTGTTTGTTTGCTTTTGCAGTCTCTTAACCGATCAGCATGGGGGGATGAACTTTTGTTTGAATGATATGTAAAATTACAACATGAAACTAATTTATGGCGCATAATATAGATTTTGTGGAAAATTTTTTAAGCTCAACTTGTAGGAAACAAAAAAGATATTAGAATTTACTGTCTCAAAGAAAGAAATTGATATGAGAAACACTCCTTTTTTCTGTTAAATATAGTATTACATGAAACCATCCTAAAAAGTTAAAAGATAAAAATGAGATTATATTCAACTCGAGGCGCGCATTCGATATTACTGGCTGACATTGATAAGCAAAGACATTTTCTTCGATGTTTGTGCAATTTTTCAAACGATCCAAACCAAAATCACTATACTGTATACTGATATTTTTCAGAGTTTCAAAACTTGCTCAATTTGCCCCAAGACCAGACAAAGATGTTATAGTAAAATTAGTAAAATCACCAAAACATCCACTCCGTAGCACCCTTGCAGATAAACATTTGGATAGCACACAGAATTTCCTTTTCAACACTTTCTACTACAAATATAATAATATCTACTTTTTCAACTTCAAAAGAAATAACTACTTTCAAGATATATTGCTCGGATCCTTCAAAAAATGACAGCTGATGTATGTTGGATACTCCGTCATTTCTGGAGGATCTGAGCATCATAGTCTGAAAGTCAACCTGTCAAAACAGTAAGTTGGTTTTTGAATCACTTCTACATAAAACATTACAAAAGGTAGCATTAATCTATGTACTTTTATGTGTGTGCTATCAACTAGGTATTGCGACATGCTGGCTCTAATCTACGCATGATGCCAACAAGGGAGAAAAAGAAATTAACAGAATGAAAAACCTACAGTAAAAGACAACGAAATTAACAGAATGAAAAACCTACAGTAAAAGACAACTCTTCTCTTCTGATCTACAGTGAATACATATTCCCTTTCTGTACAGGCACCTACTATAAGCTTGTAAAGATGGCTAATACCACATTTATGAAACCCTTTTCACCATGGTCCAGTTTGTGTCCGTCTTAAGCATAGCCTTTTAGCTCCATTTTGAAGGTTCATCATTTCCATAACCTGCCAAAGAAAAATGCAATACATAAGTTTTTTGACCCAGAAATGCCCTACGCTAACTCAGTTCAAGAAGAAAACGAACATGATCTACGCTTTTATAGATAAAATTTGGATAGGATCTAACCGAGAAGAGCTGTCATTGTCGCATGATATGAATGACATGATCAGGTGAAATTAAAATGCAGGTAATAGGAATGGAATTGTGTGCTAAAAGAAAAGGTACCTTCTTAGCCACTTCAACCAGAAATAAAGTCAAAATCTATGGTTTAGTAGTGGTGATGAACAGGATACCGGAGATGGTTTATTCAAGGAGTAGTTTCAGCCGCAAAGACGGGATGCTGAAGTGTTTGCTCAATCCAATAGGTCTAAGTTAACAGGCATAGTGATTGGATGGATGATCTAAAAGATAGCTACCAACTATATATACGGATGAACTATTGCATTTTCCTCGTTATTTTACAGTCTAGAAGCAAAATTGTACGGAGAAGAACAAAGCATGAGGAGTTGACTGAAAAGAGGAACAACAACTTTATATACCTGATTCTTCTGCATTTCCAACAATTCTTCCTGCAGCAGTAGAACCTAGTTAGTGATGTAACCATTGAGAGAGACAAAAGTTGCAAATGTGATTGCATAAAAGGTCACCTGTCTCTTTTGAAGTTCTTCGGTTTCTTCTTTTAGTTTGGCGACTTCTGCTTCTAGCTCCATTGTATAGGCCTAGAGAAAGTTAAACAGATGATAATCACTGAACACACGAGTGTACGTGAGATTAAAATGAAGCATTGTTTAGTACATGCACATCCTTTGAAATTAAGGAATTTGATGGGCTGATTTTTGGTCTAAGGCTACATTAGGAAGACAAATACACAGGTTTGAATGGTGTTGGTCATATAAATTTT
>JBDJHY010000087.1:20822059-20834650 GCA_039654485.1 Withania somnifera
TAAAATGCAAAACTTCAAAACTTTAAGAAAAGAAAGAGATGAAGTGAGAAATGATCAATTTCACTGAATACATAATGTGTCTTTAAGAAAATCATTCTCCTTAAGTACCCGAGGTTACGAAATATCTATCTTCTAAGGATAAAATGGTCAACTTCTACAGAATAACGGTACCTTAAATTTTGTAGAACCACGAACCACTCAATACTAACAAATCACATCAGATTTTGATGGTAAGAAATGTAGAAAAAAATGACATTTCAGTACTAATATCCCTAAAGAGAAATCAGATATTTATATCCAACAAAAGCCTCTTAAGAAGAAATGGAATAGTTTAGGAAAGTTGCAACTTTTCATCAAAGGTTGCAATTTCTT
Source organism: Withania somnifera (assembly GCA_039654485.1). Lineage (NCBI taxonomy): Eukaryota > Viridiplantae > Streptophyta > Magnoliopsida > Solanales > Solanaceae > Withania > Withania somnifera. The sequence goes on from JBDJHY010000087.1 coordinate 20,822,432, forward strand.
TAGAATCGTTGCGGCCCTATGTTGCCCATATATGAGCCATTGAAAATGAAAATAATTTCTGGACGATATGCGGAGCCACATGCTGTTAGCATAAGCCATATGCGGTCGTATATCCCCTCCGCATATGGGACCAGAAACTTTGAGCAAAATGATGCGTCCGCATATCACCAAATGTGGCCGCATATGGAAAAAATTATTGAGTTTGATTTTTCGGATCAAATAATTGCTAAAAGAATAGTTTTAAATAATTTTTTTTCAAAAAAAATAGTCTTTATCGATCATTTGACAAATTCGAAATCGAACTCAAGCGAGCGGCCATGACGAAGTTCATCTTCTTCTTAGCTCACCATTAGCTAAAAGAAGCTAAAGTCAATATAAACTTAAAAAGTTCCTTTCTCCGGTCCACTAATGTGGGATAAATGAAATTGCATAAAGTAAAAATTTATTTTTTACTTTAAATTTTTATTTTCCATCAATTTGTTTCACAATTTTTCATTCACTTTTCTTTCTATATATGGAACGCAATAAAACATATTATATGTAGTTGAACTCAATATGAATCGCAAATCAAATAACATAATCTGTAATTAGTTTAAAATAATAAATAAATACAATAAAAAATCTAAATATTCATATTATTTATTGCTTTTTATTCGAAGTCAAAATGTCAAACCAAAATTTCTAATTCACAAGAAAAGGATAGGAACTGAATTATTCCACCACAAATGTTTTTTTTTTTTGGAATAATTGGAGAACTGAATAAAGACGAAAGATATTTTATGGTGGAGGGATATTTTGTAGAAGTAGTAAATGGCCTTTGAAAAAATATCTTGGACCGTCTTGACGTGTTCACTTGACACTTGGAAAAAGCGGTGACAGCTGAGCTTCTATTTGTACTAAAAGTTCCTACCGTTTTTTACTCTCTCATTTCATTTTTATTCACAATAATAATATAAATTAATACCATCACCAAATTTTTCCCTGTAATAAATTATATATGTTCCTTCTTTTCTCTCTCTCTCTCTCTCTCTCTCTTTTTTTTAAATTTTAAATTGAAGATAATGGAAAGTAGAGGGGATTCGAAAGGAAAAAATTCAAGAAAGAATATGGGTCATAAGATTTCAACAAAGGTTGATGAACATGAAGAATTTTTTACTATGGAGGTATATATGTTTTTTATTTTTTTGGGTCATGTTTTCCTTTTGTTTTTAGAACTGTGTTTATATTGTGTTGTTCTGGTCAGTTGATATTATTTCATTTTTCTTGCTTCAACGTTTTATGCAGTTAATTTTTAATGGAGATAGTAAAATGAAATTGACCTAATAGTCCCGTTTCATATTTACTTTATATCAACATTTTAAATATAATAAATTTAATATTTTCAAAAATGATTACTCTTAATAATAAAGGTAAAATAGGAATTAAATGATGATTATCTCCTGATTTTTAAGCTGGGTTAGTATAGTGAAGAGGTAAAAGTTGACGGGGGAGTATATCAATTTAACCCTTTTGGGGGGTGAATCTGTGTTTGATCTTTTTTTTATTCTGGGTTTTTCCCCCTTGGAGGGACTAGATTAAACATGATTTTGCTCTAGATGGGTGTTTACACCTAACTAAACGTTGATTCTTATAAATCAACAAATAAATGTGAAATTTCAATATCAGTTTTTAAAAAGTGTACATACCTGACATGTCTTACATCGAATGGTTTTGGTGTGCTAAGATTTTAGCTAAAAAAGAGCATATTGAATTGAGAATGAGGATTACGTACCAAAACTTCTGGCTTTGCCTCCCTAAAAAATCCACCAAATTCAAAGTAAGGCCTAAGAAATGCGAAGTTAACCAAATGAAATTTTTGGAATCTACTTATACCTGCATTTCTTGTGTGGTTGTCTTGGTCTTTTCCTTGATGATGATGAAATTATTATTATGTTCTAATTGTGCACTGAGAGTATGTGAATGTGTTGAAATAATGTGAAGCTTGTGCTTTTCGAATCTGTCTCATTATCCTGTCATATGTGCCTTTTTGTGCTCGTTGCATGGCTAATTCATGTGATCATTCGAAATAAGGAACGCTCAGAAAGCAATGTTGCTAAATTAACTGGCAAATAGGGATGGAAAATGTGGTTCATTTAGAATTCAGTTTCTCATTAAGAAAATCCCATCGCAGGAATCTCAGCATCCTGGACCAAAGATCATGGAATGGACTAACGAGAAGCATAGTTTGTATCTCAAGTCTATGGAAGCATCGTTTGTCGACCACTTATATGGTTCCTTAGACGTAGTACGTTGGCATTCCCAAAACAATGGCTTGTCAAGGCCTAAATCCTCAAGGCAAAAGCATGGCAATCCTTCAGGCCAGGTTTGATTCAATTCGACTGAATGTTACCCTGCTATTCAATTGGCTTTCTCGTCCACGTTCAGAATCTGACTCTGCCCCTTTCTTTTGTACCCCCTTTTTGTATCAGTATAAGGTGTTTCAAGATGGTTGTTGGACCAAAATTGACTTCAAGAAAGACGAGCCTCAGTTAAATAAATCAAAGGAATCTGCTGCTGTATTCGCAAGCCCCTGGATTAAGCATTACAAATCTGCAGGCAGGTATCAAATGAGAGTAAATTCAGATCTCCAGGGGAACACTACCTTAGTGAGACAGAACCAATCTCCTGCATCTGACTTCGGTTTTTGCCATAAAAATTACGTTACAGGTAGCTGAGCTTTGCAACCAGCACGTGCTATTAGTTCTCTGATCTCTATATCAACCTGTCATTAATATTCTTGTAACATTTCAGAAGTGATGGATCAAAACTTTATCGATGAAGATCTTGAAGGAGGGCAGTCCAGCAGCAGGGAGCACAGCACAAAACGGACAAAAATTCCGTTGGGTGCTGGTATCAGCAGTGATCAGGTAATGAGATGGACTATCTAATTTACAGTTCTAAATTTACTCATCGACATTATACCATGTTAGATTGTCAGACTAACCATAGTTTAAATGGATGATCTAGGTAGTTCCGTTTCGCACATACTCAATGACCGATGATCTTAAGGATCTTCTGGAGTCAACAGAGTAAGTCTTTGGCTTTCAGAAGACGACTATGATGACACTAACTTCTCTAACCAAGAATGACGAATGGCATGTAAAAACAGCAGGTGGTAAGGCTTCTGAGCCTGACCTTTATCGTTGTAGAAAGAGCTTTTGCGTTTCAAACTATTGCTATAGGCTGATCAAGATTTTGCTACAGTTTCTGCCACGGAGCTAGTAGTGGTTTTTGTTTGATCTTTATTTATCTGTATGTTGGTAATTCAAGTAGCTATGAACCTCTGTAATCCCGTCCTTGTACAGGTGTTGTGAAAATGTCATCAAAAAATATTGTCGAAATCTTGATTCTCTTACATGCCTTGCCTGGTTCTTCAAGCTACTTGCCTGTTTCTCGAATAAGCGGGTTAATTTCACAAATTATCATCGAGAATTTCGACTGAAATATTCAGTCTTTGGGTTCGGTGATCTTTATTAAATTTAGCTGCCGCACAAGGTAAACTTGTCAAAGAGTAAGAATAATCACAGCATCAATAAAAGAAACTGTTGTTTTCTTAATTAACATGCTAATGTGTTAAAATATTCATGTCAATTATTATTTTCTTAATAACTGTGTTAAATTCAAATGTGACAACTAAAGTTGAATGGATGGAGTAATAAGCAACACGTCCAAATGAATTTCATTTCATGGGGGTGTTAGTAATATCTATTTGGTGGACTCACAGATTAATTTATTTATACGTAAACATGCTATCATTAAAGGAGTCCATTATATAATCTAATAAGGTACTAAATTATTTGGGCTTAATAGAAAAAATCAATTAATGTCGATTTATTTTAGATGAATAAAAACTCTTGGACCTTTTATGAAAACTTATTGAAAAGGTGTCTTTTCACCTGAAAAGGCAATTTAGAAACTTTTTAAATGTATGATCGATCCTAGCCTAAAGATAACATACTTTTTTTTTCTCTTCATCTCACAAAAGTAACTTTTTGAAAGTAATCTTCAAGACTTAGAAGAACATGTGTTCTTCAATTAATTTCTTACGATCGAACAAGGTTGGTGCAACCCTTATCATTCTTCTATAGTATTGATCATTGTCTAATAATTTTCTTTTAATCTTAATTTTAATTTTTTAAAATTTTCTACAAGTGGTATTAGGAGTAAAGTCTTGTTATATCATTAGATATGTAACTTGAGTAATTTTTGGATTAAATTAATATTAAACGACACTTAGTATTGTTGGTTGTTCCGATTTTTATTTCTATTTTTTTGTTGGAGGATTTTTCTCTTTTAAAAGAGATTTGGAATTGTTTTTCTGCAGAGAGTTCTTTGGATGATGAGTGGTGCAAGTCAACTTTCTATTAGTTAATTGAGATGATAAAGTTTTCTACGTTAATTTTAATGTGGCATTGCGAATTTGTTTGTCATCCATCTTTATCAAAAATCAAGGAGTTTGTCTTATGATTTATAATTATTTAATAAGATGTTGGGATACAATATTATTTTCTACAAATTTTTTGAGATATAATTTTTTTCTTTTTTTACCCGATTGAATTTTTAAGTTATTTTTTCTTTTCTATGATTGTTGGCTAGAAGAAATTTTTTGTTAGGGCAGTATCTTTTGTTATTTTTTATCTGAAACAAGTATTACTTAACGCCATTTGATTTTCAACTTGTTTCTGTCATTTTATTTTGTGTAGTGATTATCTTGACTAAGATAACAATAAAGAATTAAAGAATGTTGAATTGATAGCGGTGAAATGTCAAAAAAAAAAATCTTTTTCTCTATAGAGACGATACAACATTCAATTTAGCCTTTTCTAATATTTATACTTTAATTCTTATAATATTTAACGGATCAAAGTTGTTTTTCACTTTCTTCATTTAATTTTTTTTTGTGTTCTTAAACATTATGTTTATTTATACTTCTTATTTAAGTAAATAAAATTAAAGTGATATGTTACCAAAGTGATCTCTACTTTGTAAATTTTGTTTACTTTAAATATGTAAGCATTTTTATCTATGTAAAATAACTATCCCAAAGGAAAATTATTTTGACCAGATTAACCATGGATAGTCATGAATATGTGATGCATTTGTAATACATGTTAATAATATGTCGGTCCTACGAAAGACATATTGTTAGGCGGTTTTTTTAATTAATGTTCATAAACTATGTATAAGAATACCAGTTACAAGTTATTATTTATGTCCAAAAACTAAATGATAATGTTGTTTTAGGTATCTTGAGATAGACTCACTTTTATGTATATGTGTATGATAAATATATAATTTTACATTTATTTCATTTTCTTTCATATCTATTTTATTCGATTATTTGCACATATATATGACTTATTTAAACGATTCATTGAAAACATTATTTGTTTATCTTATACTGTCTTTTATATCTATCAAAATGGGCAACATTCTTGTACATAACGGCACAAACTTTAAGAATTGGACTATGAATAAGCTCATAGATCAATGTGTGTAAGAAGAGGATAGACTTAAGCAAGAGCATATTAAAAATGCTCATTTGGTATCTATCTCTATAACCAAAATCATTGTGCATAAATGAAAAAAGGAGTAAGACTAAAAAAACTACAAAGAAAGAAACATTATTATGTTTCTATTGTAAGAAACTTTATCACATAAAGAAAGACTGTTCCAAGTATGCTTCCTGGCGTGAAAAGAAAGGTAAACTTCTCAACATTATTTGTTCAAAAGTTATTTGATTGTGGTACGTTATGACTTGATCGATAGATAATGGTGTAAATACTCATGTAAGTGCCACTATGTAGGATTGGATAAGCAGTCGAGTTTCGATTGATGGTGAAAAATACATCTATTTAGGAAAGGACAATAAAGCAGTTGTTGAGGCTATTGGTGTTTTAAAATTTCATTAAATATAGGTTATTATTTAAAATTGGAGGAAACATTTATTGTACCGTCATTTAGGCAGAACTTAATTTTTTTTCTTTTTGCTTTGGACATATATGGATATAATTGTTCAATTAAAAATAAAATTTGTAGTATTTCTCTAAATTCTAAATTTGCTGGAACTGGTACTTTAATTGGTAAAATATATAAATTAAATAGATAAGTCTCATCCAACAAGAAAACTTGCATTTAAGTAATTTTGGTACTAAGCACGGATGAACAGATGAAAATTTATCAATGTTATGGCATAAGCGATTGGGTCTTATTTCTAAACAAATAATACAAAGGCTTATGTCAAAAGGAATTCTTTATTTTCTTAATTTATCAGATTTTAGCATTGGCATATAATGCATAAGGGGAAACAAACAAATATAAGAAAAAAAGGAGCTTACAGGAGTAAAGTACGTTTAGAGTTGATACATACAGATATTTGGGGTTCGTTCGTTATGGGTTCATGGGATGGTCAATAATATTTTATTAACTTTATAGATGATTACTCCCGTCATGCATATCTCTATTTAATTCATGAAAAGTCACAATTTTTGGATGTTTTAAAAAATTTAAAAGCTGAAGTTGAAATTCATCTGGATAGCAAAATTAAAGCTGTCAAATCTGGCTGTGGAGGAGAATACTACGGTAGATACGACGGGACAGGTGAACAACGTCCAAGACCTTTGCAAAATATTTGATAGAGTATGAAAATGTACCTCAATACACCATGTCATAAACTCCAATTCAAGATGGTGTAGCTGAGAGACGAGACCGAATTCTTAAGATATGGTAAGAACTATGATTAATTATTCTTCTTTACCTGAATCACTTTCAAGAGAAGCATTAAAAACTGTAGTTTATATGTTGAATAGAATTCTAAGCAAAGCAGTAGCTAAGACCCTATATGAGTTGTGGACTGGTAAGAAGCCTAGTATTTGGCACTTACATTTTTGGGGATGTCCAGCCGAGGCAAGACCTTACAATCCTAATGAAAAGAAACTAGATTCAAGAACTTTTAGTTTATACTTTGTAGGTTATTTCAAAAGGTTGAAATGTTTTAAGTTTTACGAACCCATGAATAGATTTTTTTTCAAAACAGGGAATGTCAAATTTATCAATGATGTTGATTATAGTGGGAGCAATTAAAATAACAAATTGTGTTTGAAGATACTAGTAAAAGTGATCAGGTAATTTTACCAAATTCTTTTGAACCTGTAAATCAGAATTATGTAGAAAATACAATGATACCACCTCTTGTGCAAGTTGATAATTCCTAACAACCTCAAGTTGAAGTGCCTAAAAGAAAATCTAGCAGAAAAAAGAGAAATGCAATTTCGAATGACTATGTTGTTTATATCCAAAAACATGATTTGACATGGGATTGGAAAATGATCCTATAACTGTTAGCCAAGCAAAATCACGTTAAAGCTCTGCTAAATGGATCGAAGTCATGAAAGATGAAATGAAGTCTATGAAATATAACGACTTTTGGGATCTTGTAGAGTTACCACAAGAAACGAAATCGATTGGTTGTAAATGAACTTTTAGAACCAAACGTGATTCGAAAGGTAAAATATAAAAATATAAAGCACGCCTAGTCGCAAAAGAATTTACTCAAAAGGAAGACATAGATTTTAAAGAGACTTTTTCGCCACTTTCATTGAAAGACTCCTTTAGAATCATTATGAAAAATTTAATTTATTATGACCTAGATCTATATCAAATGGACAAAAAAGACTGTGTTTCTTAATGGAGACGTTGAAATACATCTGATTCGAATCATTCTCTGTAATGATAAATGTTTTAACAGCCTCCGAAAAATAATATATATAGTGCAACCAGAAAATTTTGAGTATGAAGATTCAAAGAACCTTGTATGTAGACTTACAAAGTTCATATATGGTTTAAAATAGACATCCCGTCAATGGTACCGGAAGTTTGATCAGGTGATAACCTTTTTTGATTTAAATAAAAACATTGTTGATCAATGCATATATATTAAATTCAGTGAGAAAAAAATTATTATCCTTGTGCTTTGTGTAGATAACATTCTACTGGAAAACAGTGATATAGGTCTATTGCTTGAAACCAAGAAATTTCTATCCAGTAAATTTAAAATGAACGATCTAGATGAAACGTCTTATGTTTTAGGTATAGAGATCGCACTAGAAATACTGTTGGACTAATGCAAAAGACTTATAAGGTAAGTTGCTAAGTAGATTTGGCACATAAAATTATGAACCAGGAGATACACATGTTGCAAAAGATGATAAGTTTAGTTTGTGTCAATGTCCAAATTTAGACATGTTGAAGAAATAGATAGACAAGATCCCATACGCATTAGCAGTGGGAGGCCTCATGTATGCACAAGTTCGTACCCGTCCATATATATCATACATAGTGAGAATGTTGGGATAATATTTAAGTAACTCCGGAATAGAGCATTGAAAAGCATTAAAACGGGTTATGAGGTATTTTCAAAGAACTAAAGATTACATGCTCACTTATTGGAGGTTGAATCACTTAGAGATCATAGGTTATTTGAATTCAGATTTTGTTGGTTGACTTGATAGTAGGAGATCTACATCGGGTTATGTTTTCATATTGGTTAGAGGAGCTATTTTTAGAAAAAGTGTAAAACAAACATTAATAGCTTTCTCTACTATAAAGCCGAAATTCGTAGCCTGTTATGAAGTATCAAATCAAGAAATATAGCTAAGATATTTTATCATTGGAATGAAGATAGTCAGTGGCATAAAAAGACCATTGAAAATTTATTGTGATAATAAGTCTACCAAGTTATATTCAAAGAACAATTAAAATTCATCTAAATCAAAGCATATAGACATTAAGTTTTTGGTTGTTTAAGAAAGAGTTCAGAATCGTCTTACGTTACTTGAGCATATTACTACAATTTCGATAATTGCGAATTCGCTGACGAAAGGTTTGCCATGTAAAGTGTTTCATAGGCATGTGACACATATGAGTGTTGTTAGATTTGATGATGAGCCATCTTAGTGGCAGTTTGTTATTTTTTTTTGTTTTTGACATGTTAAAATTTATTCTTTGTACAGATTAAAGTTTTATGAAATTTATAAATTTCATGTGTTCATTGACAAGTCCTAGAAAATAAAGATATCGACTTTCTGTTGTATTTTTGCTAAGGTATAAGAAAGCGATTTTGAACTATTTAAGTCATAAAGTAGGACCGATTTGAAAATAGGCATGACCTAGATTATTTTACATGTAATTTTTATAATTGATCTGTGTCGTTAATATTTACTAATATTTGTGATTATTGATGGATTTAGTTACGAATAGATGTTACGAAAATCGCTTTGATCCTATATTGATTGTATCGATGGACCAGATTGTTATGAGATATTTCAATTAAGATAGCAAAAGTTTGTGCAAACTAAAATTTCATCTATGTATGATTTTTTAATATATGTGGTCCAAGTGGGAGGTTGTTAGTATTTTCTATTTTGTGGACTTACATATTAATTTATTTATACATATTTATCCTATTATTAAAGGAGCTCATTATATGATCTAATAAAGTACTAAATTTTTGGGCCTAAACAAAAAAATATCAATTAACGTGGGGTTTATTTTAGATGAATAGAATTCCTCGGACATTTTCTTATGTTTGACAGAAACTTATTGAAAAGGTTCCTTTTTAGCTGAAAAGGTACTTCAAAAACTTTTTAAAAATACGGTTCCTGAGCCTAACACACTTTTTTTTTCTCTCCATCTCAGAAAGGAACTCTGTGAAAGCAATCTTCAAGGCTTTAAAGCACCTGTCTTCTTCAATTGATTTCTTGAAATGAAACAAGGTTAGTGTCTCCTATCATTCTTCTATAGTATTGATCATTGTCTAATGATTTAATTGTGATCTTGGATTTAATTCTTTAAAATTTTCCACACGAGGCTCTTCAAAAGATAAAGAATTTTAAAATGACCAAAAAAAAAAAAGGTAAAGACGATTTGTAGATTCGCTTCAACATGATTAAGAAAATATTTAGTCGACTTTAGTGACGTTGTTTTGGAAATATCAATTTTGATCCACCGACACTAGTCAACAATATCATTCCTCGCATGTCTTGATTTATATAATTTATTATCGACATGTTTAACAGTTATTTGAGAGACTTAAAACAATTGCGTAAGTAAATGAATCAAAAATCAACTCATAGTTTCGTACAAGTCATAAATAAATACATATTTAGCTAAGTTTTATCGATTTTTTGGCTAGCCATTGAAAATATATTCTCATCTCATGAATTGACATCGTTATATTTCAAAAGACTTCGATAGTTGTCATATAATATCAATATTATCGATGGTTTGCCAATGAATTTTTTTGTCAACATCACCACAAAATACAATTAAAACTTCAAATAATGGCATGAAGTTCAATTTATATTGCCTAAAAATTGAGCTAAAATTCAAAAATAGGAATTATGTTAATTCAAATTTCAGGCTAATGACTTCGTGTTCAATAGTTTTAGACTTGTAGAAAATATAGGCGATATATTTTCTTTGAAACCCAGGAAATCCTCAATTGCTATCTTTGAATGCATATAGACTAAACCTGCTTCTATCACACAAAAACTGTAAAATGCTACCTCAATTGCTATCTTTGAATGCATATAGACTAAACCTGCTTCTATCACACAAAAACTGTAAAATGCTATCAGGCAAGTCAAAGAGTTCAACAAGCTTGATTTAGCTAGCATTGACAAAAGACATAGTACATAGACATTTTTTTAAAATTGATCTCAATTTTATTCATATTTTTTTATGAATGTGCACATATAAATACTTAAATTTGTATAAAATAAAACAAATATATATATATATATATATATATATTATATGATATAATACATATAAAATTACATTGCAATATTTTTATTTCGTATGGTTAGTGAAAAAACTCCAAAAATCACCAAGTGGAGGGGGGAAAACTTTCATTGCGTTACGGACAAGTATAAATAAAGAAATTAAAGACGTTTGTACGGCCTTTCCATTCGTTTCGGTGTATATTCACATTGAACCTTCCCCCTTTCTTCCTTTCTCCCCTTAATTTTCTTTATTCCGTTATCCTCAATGGGTGCCTTCTTCTTCAATTAGGGTTCGCTTTATCAATCAATTCAACCTTTCCCCCTTTTCTCCCCTATTGTTTTTTATTTTTGCTCAGCTCAATTCTATTTTCATTTTCACAAATTAGGTCAAAAAATTCATTCACTAACAACTTTCTAATTGTTATGCAATGCGGTCGTTTGTTTCAACATCCAAGGTGATTAGGCGTTTAATTATGCATCAGAATATGTGCAGAAAGAGGGTAGGGATTAATAATCATGTTCAAGTTCGATGTTTGAGTGGTGGCATTGTTGGTGTTCCTTCAGTTTCACCTCGTTGTGATGCTGGTAGCAAGGTGATTAAGCCGAAGCCTTCGTCTTCGTTTTCATTTGGAGAAGTTTGTAGAATTGGGAATTTAATTCAAAGTAGAGGATTTTTGGGTTGTGGTGATGGAGAAGAAGGGAATACGTTAACCAAAATACATGAGGAGAAGCGTGTCTTGGGGTAAGTCCCTAATTACCATTTCCTTTTATTTTTAGAATCATAATACTGACTCCGTTTCATATTACTTGATCCTGTTGATGTGACACATCCGTAAGGATGTTTAGTTAGAGGTGTATTTTACTATACTGAACTTATTAACGATGCTTTGGGATTCTAAATTTGACCTTTATTGCCTTATATAGTTATTTAATACTAAGTATAGAAAGTAATTTCTCAAAAAAGTGTAGAAAGGAAAAAATATACCAACAAAAGTCTCTTGATTTCATAAATTGGATAAGTAAATTGAAACAAGCCAAGTAATATGAAATGGAGGGAACTGAGAATTGGGGGTTGAGGTGGGTGGAGGGGGTTAATTTCTTCTGCTTTGGAACTAGAGGGAAAGCATTTTCATGTACTATTGTTTCTTATCATGAGAAAAATCCAGGTTCCTCATATAATCTTTACATTGTAAATGATAAATCATTATCAAACGCATGTGGCAACCATTTCTTTTAGTGTTAGTGCTAAAAGGAGTGGAATGGACCCGATAGAGTGTAATAAAGCGCAAAAAATTGGGGGTTGGAAGGGGTAGGTAATAGCAATTTCTTTTTACTTCATATATTCTTTTACTTCCGTACTATAGAAAAACATTTTCATGTACTTTTGTTTCTTATC
>JBDJHY010000087.1:20842722-20855202 GCA_039654485.1 Withania somnifera
ATCATTTGATTAACATCTGGGAGTTCAACCCTGGACCAACTCCAGGATCTTGTAACCTTCACTTTTTGGTGGATTTTAAGTTCCAATCTCCGTTATATAGACGGGTAAGTTTTCCATTTCCAACATATTTCAATATTTAATGTCTTAGACATAAAACCTATGTGAGTAAGAATGTCTTGAAGATGCTAATTACACTGATGTAGACTTTTGGGGTTTCCCATTAAGGAAATCACATTTCAGTTTTCACACTCCTCTTTCTATGTGAAAATCATCCAATAAAGCTTCCATCTCTTAACCTCCTAAAATTATATTTCACAGCTTGTGACTCATGTATTACTACTACAGTAGCAGACAGGTAGCTTGGTGTGGAAGCATCCTGCGTTTACGCAGGGTCCATGGACAGGCTGCACCTAAGGATTTGGGGTGGGGGTGGGGGGCATATATAGGCAACCTACCCTGATGCAAGCATTGATTCCACAATGAACCTGTGACTTAAAGATCACAAGTAGACAACTTTACTGTTTTTCCAAGGCCCCCCTTCACTACAATAGTAAAAACATATTGCAAATTTTTTTATACCTTATGTGTCTGGAACTGGAAATTCAGATCTCTTGGTTTCTTTTAGCACAATATAGTTTGACGGGTCAAATACTAGGACTAGAAGGGGGAAGTATATGGAGATATGCTCATTTCACTCACTACATTTGCAATCTGACAAGTTGCGTCCTATTCTTTCTATTGGGATTCCGGGCAATGATGATAACTGATAAGTGGCTGAAAATAGCCTTAAAACGCGACTCAATGTCCATAAGTTAGTGTTGGATTGATGGGGTTAGTTTCCTTCACTGTTGGTTATGTTATATCTACTAATGAAAACATTAGTATTGGTTCATTGGTACTGTTTTGTCAATGATTGGTATCGTTCTTGCACCACAATTTATCTGTCTTGTATAACATTGTTTTTCAAGTTTGTTAATTGTAGTTCTAAGCTTGTCAGATTTTACTTTTTATAAGTCGATCTGGCATATATATGATTCTCTCTTTAATGTCTACATCAAATAAAACCACTATTGTTGATCTATCTTTTCAATCCAGCATTTTCCTCATGTTTTTGGGTCCTAAGCCATTTTCAGTTGTCTTGATGGTTTGTAGCAGAAATGCATCCGTCCTTTTTCTCCAGCCTTCTGTCCCGATCATTTCTTCTGATGGTGATTTTTAAGAAAATCTAGCTTTTTTTATAGTAAATTGGATGATGTTCTACCTAAGTATCTGATTGTTCTTTTTTTATCGAATGTTCAGGATAAATGTAGTTCTCTTTTCCAACATGGTAACCTTAGCTACCTAGATAGTTATTGTGCTTTTATTTGATGATCATAAAAAAAATAGAATTTTTTAGGCTGGATATGGGATTAGGTTAACTAGAGGCACCTCGACAAAGAGAAATGAGAGTGTTGAGTTTACTTTGAATTTGATTTTGTTTTGCTGTAATTTGTACTAAAGAAGTTTGTCTGGGAGTTTCTTAAACCTTATTTTTATCCTTTACTTTTCTTTTTCAGTGGATTGATTAAGTTGCATCATCTTAACTTCTGAATTAAAGCCATTGGGTGCATTACTTCTCTGCAGGTAGTGAACATGTTCTTTAAGGAGGTGGTCTATAGACTTGTTGGTTCCTTCCATGATCGTTGCCGTCTGATATATGGACCAGGGGTTCCTATTCATGAAGATACATATCAACAGAAGTTATGAGGATTGGTGTTTGGTTGTGATTAAATGAAAACACGTGGGGCCAGTTCAATTTTCCAAGTACCAGTTGGCCCAACTGGAGTCTAATTCTTGAGTTAATTCAAAATTTGAGAAGGAGCTGATTCAGCCTTCCTGGTATTCCCAATTTCTTAAAATTACTGGAATCTTTTCTTTCCTTTGTGGAGTGGGGGTTTCTTGGGGCCAGAAATGTGACCATTCAAGTTGTGCCATTTTGTTGTTAGGTCCACCTCATGTAGGCTTAAACCGATACATTTGAATCAGCTCATAAGGTAATTTGACTAATATTTAGAAGCTTTGATACAAGAATACATGTTTATGTAATTTAAATTACAAGTCTAGGAAATCATTGATCGATGTAATATGCAGTTGTGCACTGTACCTCTATTATGGAATTTAATTGTTGAGCCTAGCCGGTCTTGATAAAAATAAGAATCTCTGCGGCTAGCTGATAAAATTACAACACTTCCATTTCCAGTCAAGTGAATTCTCTTGTTGATTTACCCCCCAGTTTGGATGTATGTGTGTTTCCAGAGAATAATTCTTTAGGAATTTTGTGAAAGAAGAAAGTACACTTTTTACTCATAAAGCCATGAAAATTGCTGTTTGCCCTTCTGTCTAATAAGTGTGAAATGAGAGCTGGATTTAGTTTTATGGATTTTAAATCATATCTCACAGTTGTTACAATTTATGGTTGCGAACATTGCTTGTGAAATCTGAGGATTTTCCGGTTCACTCAAGTTTTGGTTTCTAATGTGAATTGGATTTAGTTTGTGGACTGGAGAGCATATATCCGAACCCAATGATAAGTAGCCTGAAATCCTTATAGATATAATTCTCATATCAGTTCCCTGGGAGATGGATACCTCTTTATATCATAACTGGATGATGCAATAACTATCTCTAATGTTGAATCTCTAGTTAAAACTGTTGAAAACTTAAGTGTAAGGTGCATTAGCTTGGAAATACAAATGATTATTCATATGATAATTGCATGCATTGAAATGGGGTTGGGTAACTTATGGTCTTTGGAAGTTTGTTCATATTTTTGAACACCAAGTAGTTGACTCGTCTAATAATGACTATTGAGAACACTAGATAGATTTCTTTTCATCTAAGTCTTGGGGGATAGAGTAGCCAAGTGTATCTGTGCTAGTGAGAAATAGCAGGTATCCTGTAGAATTAGTTGAGGTGCTTGCAAGCTGGTCAAGACAGCACTATTATAAAATTTGAGAAAGGTGGTTTTGGACATGAAATTGTGATCGGAGTGAGTTATTACACTTGTTCCTTCCATATCCACTTATCTAGAACTTTGAGGCACTAGTTCTTGAATATGACAAAAAGGTAAAGGTAGGTTGAATCAGAGGCAGTATTATGTATGTAAATATCTTTGGAGATGAGTCTGAGAATCTGTTCATTCACTTTCATCTTCCTACAATTATGCAGCAAAAAGGGTCCATTCATTCACAAAGTAATAACTGAAAACGAAGATACAAGCCAAATTCAAGACCACCGAAGAGAGTTTCATTCTCATAATCGAACTCAGTGGGAATGAAGGAGCTGTCAAAATCCAAAATAACTAATGATTGTTTGTTTTACAACCTTAGAGAAATTCTTTTTTACATCTATAATATCTCATGTTACCAAGTACACTATCCATTTCAATAATTCATCACTTTCCAAGTTCTCTCCAGCTGGAAATTAATTGCAAAAATGAAAAAAAAAGTATGTGGTGTGGCCCCTAAATTATGAATCTCATTAGTCAAAGTGAGCTTCATGGGTCCTCATATCAATTAGATTTTCATTTTCTACCACCAATTATTCCTGATTTTTTATATCGTACACTTATGGTAATCCGGAAGGGAGTTTTGGTGCATTTGTTAAAGTTATTGCAATGTAGTTAGGTCATAATTTTGAGCTTAACAATTTGAAATGCAGTTCAATACAATAAATTTTTATGATCGGACTTTTCTTCACATCCTTTAATGCACCGAGTGACATAAAATGGCTAGACTTTTCAACTAAAACTAATGATAACATCATTTTAATATCCTTTTCTTTTGGCTTCACCAGTCAAGATCATGATAAATATATCCAATAATTTTCACTGTACAATAAACCACAATAAAGCATTCAATGATGCACATTATTTCCCTCTTTCAACTTTTATTGTTCTTTATGAGCCTGGAAAATTTTGTGAAAAGAAAAATAAAAAAGGCACCCACGTCATGCTTTATCTTCTAAATATTCGGTAGGAGATTTTATTTAATAATGACGTTTCTTTTTTATAAAACAAATTTTCCTTTATGAGAATTCAACTCCAATAAAAAAAAAAAAAACTGTAAAGTTAACGGCTTGATAGAGAATAGGGAATAATTGATATTAGATACTTCCCCATCTCACTTTATTTGATATTCTTTGACTTGATACGATTTTAAAAAAAAAAACAATTCAATTTATATTATCTAAAGTACTTCTTAAATATTTATGTGGTTATAAATAATTTATTCGAAGGTAAAAAAAAAATTTAAAATTAAATTATTTTTTATTATGATAAGATAATAATTTAAAAAAAAAATTAAAAATAAAATATGACACATAAAATGATAAGTGAAAGTGTGTATTTAGAGAGTATCATTTTTGTCCCAACCTTAGTGATATCAACAATGATAAAGACGCTAGTTTTTCAAATTTGTATATATTGTGGATATTTATATTGTAATTATTAGGATACACATTTTGTTTTTAGTTAAAATAAGATATCCTATTCAAGCAGGGCCCATGAAATAACACATAAATACATTTCGTTATTTATCTTTATCTATTCTTTCCTTCGGAACAGTAAGCTTCCATTAACAAATTGCATGACATGCATGTCCTCGATCCAAAAGTTTTACGTAATTTTTTTTTTTTTGTAACTATAATGGTGATATTTTCTACGTACATATTGACTATGTTACTGGTACCAGCTACGATATGCATTTCATTAGCCAAATTGGGAAGCTTTTGGTGAATTAATGTTTGTGCATTAGCACTATATATTTCATGAGGGTTTACATTACTCTACTCTCTTCCTATTCCATTTTGTTTTAGAAATAAGGCTTCTACGTCTCATTCGTTCAATCTTATCCACATTGATGTCTTGCAAAAATGAAAAAAAGAAAAACCAGCTTAATGCTAGCTACTAAAATTGATTTTTTTTCATTCTTGATTGAATCGAAAAATTGTGATAGATCAATTGATCAAGTGAATGTTCAGCGGTGGAGACTTAAATTCTACTCTCTCTATTTATTTTTATCTGTCTAATAGATTTAGTATATCTGATAAGAAGTAATAAATAGAATGATAATGTTACTCTATCCTCCAAAATTTAAATATAATAAATTTAATATTTTAAAAAATAATTATAATTAATAAAAAATAAAATATTAATCCAATACTAAATTATCTCAAAAATTTTCAAACTCGAAAAGTAAAAACAGACATATATACTTATTATAATGGACAAGTATAAAGTTACGGAGGGAGTAGCAGGAAATTTGAGAAAGTATATAAATGTCACACCTAAGTCCGAATATCTGAAAAAAAAAAATTGTACTTAATTAATGCCCATCATTACGGTCATAACGACTACTTGTTTTTTTTTTTTTTAAAATCTCTTTCTATTTTCTTGGTTATTAAATTGGTTACTAATATACTTCTTTTTCTTGATATACAAATTTTTTGGAATAACTTTTTACATAATAACTAAATGAGATTATTTAAACGTCAAATGTCATTATATATATATATATATCATTATAATAATTATAAATTTTTAAAATAAATATATCTGTGTGTGTAGAAATTATTAATGAACTCAAATTAATTACTTTATGTATGTTATTTTTAAAATCGATATAATATTATCTGTTGATACCATGATATAAAAAAGGACACACTTGATTGGATAATAAATTATTTATCTAAAAATTTAAAAATCAACGCTCTCTATCTACATTTTTTTAATAGTATACTTATATTTTAAAAAATTTAAATTCATTTCTAATAAGAAAGAATTTTAATTTTCCTTAATCAATAAATTATTTTTAAATCACAAACTCTGTTACTAAAACTTAAATAAACAAATATTTGTATTCAATGAAAAAATAAAGAAAGTGCACTGTATGTTGGATATTATATTGTCTTTTCAAAGTTAGCGATACTGAGGATCTTGGTGGGAATCGTAAAATCCGTCTTTTTGTAAATGTGTGAATATACATGTACAACCTCCGTACACGTATCCCCGAGTGCTCAAAACACTTTTACATAAACTACGTCTCATTAAATTCTAATTGATGAAATCACCATTAATAATCTACCTTATAATTCCAACCAACACCAATAATTCTTGTATAAGCACTTGTAAAATAAAATTTAGGGGGTTTCGGGTAATTCTTCAATACTTAAATTATCAAAAATATTTAGAAAAGAATATCAAATAATATTTTAAAGTAATGTATTGAGTATCCCTTTGCCTTTTTATTGTATGAACTTTTATAGTCGGTTCCAGTAACAGCCACATTAGTGGGTACTGTGAATGGGGAGAATGATCTCCTTAGTGGTTATTGTCACCTTCTTTGTAACTGTCGTTGCCTCATTAGTGGCACTGTAAATGGGGAGTAATTATCTCATCAACGGTCGTTACGACGTTAATGGTAATTACTTTATCGTTACTCTACACTTATTATGCTATTAATAGTAATTATTAATTACTATTAAATTCTTATTGCTACCGTTATTCTACCCTAATATTAATTTATTATATATTTTTTTAAAATTATAAAATATTTTAATGTTTTTCTTATTGATATATTATTTGATAATATATCAGCAGATACTTGTATTGAGTACTTTGCATTAAATCACAAATATATTTATATATTTACAAATACATTTTGTATGAAGTCGTAAATACATATATATTTTTGTTGGATTTAATTAAGAATATGTAATTTTTAAATTTTTGAGAAAGTACTGTAATATTAATTGATTATAGATTATAATGCTAGTTTTGAATAATTTTTTCTTATATTAATGTATTATTAATGTAATTTAATCTGTTATAATTTTTTTATTTGAAGGAAGTCATCCAAGATCAATTTAAAATCTTCTGAAAAATCTTATACAATTATTGAGCGACAATATAGGATGTATATTCTCCTTTATTCGAGGATTTACATGTAGATGTGATTTTGTTTATAAATTTAAAGTGGAGGAGTGATCAGTGACCTAAAAACCACTCATTATGTCTAAATGCATAGATAAATTGCTTGTTTTTATCATCATTAGGTCAAATTCTGACTAGTTTGGTCTATATTTCAGGTGAGTACATGATTTTTGAGGAACCAAGCTGAATAGAGCTGAAATGTTGGGTTTGGAGAACAAAATGTCTTCATGGCGGGTGAAAAGTGCACCGCCGTTTCAACGCAACCATCACCATGCAAGCTAGGAAGATGATCTCAGAGACTGGTAAAGACGGCAGACCGCCTCCCTAGACGGTGGCCCGCTGTCCTTAACGGTGGTCATCGCCCTCCTAAGGGCGGTATCGCCGTCCTACCTGCCGAACCAGAAGGTGCTGCCAAATACAGCGGCCAACCGGTGATGTCGTGGAAATATGGGACATATAAAAGGCATTTTTCAAACTTTGAAGGGAAGAACAGAAATTAGAAAGAGAAAGAAAGACTTGTATAGAGAAGTACACGAGAGGAAAGCAAGAAGAACATCTGTTGATTGCATTTTATTCAAATTCTATTAGTTTTGAATTCAGCTTTGTGTTAATTGGAGAAGAGAATTTTGACTAAAATAGTAGCACTATGTCTGACTATTTCCTTCTTAATGGTAATCATTCTCTTTTTTTAATTATGTGTAGCTAATCTATTTAACTTGGGGATGTGCTGATGATATGCTTTATCTAATTGTTATGGGGGAATAGGTGTTCGATTAGTTATAATGTGTAAGTGTTGTGTCTATTGGGGAGTTTTGTGTAGAATTAAACTCTAAGTCATCGTGTAGCCAAGTGTAAGAGCCACAAGAATGGAGTTACAATTGTGGGTTTGTCAATGGCATTGGTTGGATTTGGTCTGATTAACTAGCATACTAGAGATAGGTTGCTAGCTAGTGAGGCTTAAGGTTGCATGTAATAGTGTGTTCAGGCTTTCGAGAGATTGACATGAACACTAAGAACTATTAGATAGAGATGTTTATGAGTTCACTTAGAACCTAGCTTACACCACATCGACACACAGTTATTAAATCAAACTCCCTATCACCTTATCACTAGCTAAAGGTATCTATGCACATTCCCAAGTAGCTAAGTCCCAACTTATTCACAACATTTGTGTTTGTTGACTCACCCTCTGGTGATAACTTGAAAACTTAACATCATAACATTAAGTCACACCCTTATTTTTGTTTTTATTTTTACTTTTATCAAGTTAATTAGCATTGCTTAGTGAATCGTTACACTGAACATAAGTTAATTCACTCCCTGTGAATTTAATCCCGACTCATAGTTGGGTAACTATATTTGACAACGATTACATACATGTGTCAATTGGTTTCGAAAGTGCCATTGAGTGTTATCAAGGAGGAGGAACAAGCAAGGCAGATTTAGGGTATAGTGAAGGGATTCTTTTATCCTCTGCAAAAAATTATACTTTATATAAAAAATATTATTTAATCATTTTAACTGCATTAGTGATTTTGAAACCCATAATACAAAATGAAAGGTTAACTTAATGATTGATGGAGCTCAAAATTCACTTTGAGATTGAAAATTCAAACCCCAATCGCTGCTTTTTTATTTTTTTAATCTTTTAAATCATCTTAATAAATATTCTGAACAGTGAGAACAAGATTTGACATTAGAGTAAATAGAGACAAATTAACATTCTTTAACAGCTAGTCCATTAGTTTTGTGCCTAAATCCTTCAACAATCTATATTATATAGTCCTTCAGTATTTACTACCTTTTATTTGTCCCTTAATCCAAAAACAAATGAAGTTGCAAAGAGATTTTTACCTTAAAATAAGGCAATCCTATATATCACCCAAAGCAATCATTCTTATAAAGAAAGAAACATTCCAAAAGATTTTCATTCCTACTTTGAAAGTAATAAAAGAGAAATCCCTTTCTGAATGCAAAAAAAAAAAAAAAAGGGTAGGGGTTATCAGCTACAAATTTGAGCAAATCCTATAGAAGATACACAACAAATACTAGCCTTTCCAATTGTCAATATATGACATCGACTTCCAGATTTGAGCATATCTATCTATGCAAGATACACAATCTGTATTATTTTTAAAAAGATTTTCAATAGCGAACATATGAAACTTGTAGCTAATGGTCCTAACTTAATCTCAAGAGCTAGTTTAAGAGGGAATAATTATCCAACTCCATCAGACGCATAAGTACATGCGTGGAATTTGACATAACTTAATTTTATTTATGTGGCATTTGTTTTAATATGTGCAATAATATTTTCTACTTCAGATGCATAAGTACACGTGTTTATTTAAGAAATATGCCAAACCAATTATTGTGTTTGATAAAAACAAATTTATATATAGTTTTGAGTTCAATTGAAACAAGGCAAAGTTCAAATGTCTAAATGAAAAATTTATACAAGTTTAAAAGGTGGAATATGTGTTTTGGCCTAAATATTTTCATTAGTATTCATTAATAGTATGGTAAAAAGGGTATGAATTCACTATCACACAATAAAATTCATGAATAGTCTTGAATTCTTTTTTTTTTCCTTCATATATATATATATATGTGTGTAAAAATGGAAACTCAATGTAGTATATCCACAATTGGAGAGTCTTGTTTGTACTTAGTAAATTACTATTATTAAAATATTCTCGTTTATCATTGTTCAAAGTGTTACTTTAGTATTATACTCCGTTATTTCGTTTACTAGTATTATAAAAAGTGCGGGTGCTAGAAGAGGTATTTTACGTGATACTGCACGGGTGTAGCCATAGAGTTTATAGTTTATAACTAATAAAATAATAATAAAAGATTAAATTACATATATCTTATATATAGAAATTTCAAGAAAATATAAAATAAGTGAAAATGTAGATGAAATTGCTTTATCTTAAAACCAATCATAATTAACAGTTCACTAAAAGAAATCAGAACTGCTCATGTAAAAGAATTGATCAAACTTTTTTGAAAAATAGAGTGCGAATTTATAAATTGACTTGAGAAAAAAAAAAGTGAAGAAGGAATTTACTCTCAGAAGCATCAAATCAGAGTAATGATGAAAGAATAATGCGTTTTATATTTCTAAATTTACACATGGATTATTTTCCTGTTTATGGCGAAAGATTAAAATAGAAACAAAAATTAGGGCTACGAAAATTTTAAAAACTTCTAAAAGTTTAATAACAAGTATTTAATATTAATTTAAGGAGTTGTGCTAGCAATTTTAATTTTAATTAAGAGAATTTTTCTAATTGTCACTCAAATTTGATAAACCTTATGCATCATGCTACTTTCGCCCCCCACAACTTGCATGCCGATCTATGCCCCGCCCAAAAACACAACCATTTTCAACTCTCCACCTCATCAAAGCATACGTGCGCTTACATAAATGGAAACACCTACTGATGAGTCTTAAAAACTCACCAAAGTAGAATGCTTCATCTAGTAATAGTGAACCATGATCGTAACCTGCAAAATAAAGCCCATCCAAGAGTATTTAGTAAGTAGTATTTAGAGCGTACCTTTGTCTTTGAACGTATTGGCTTTTATATATGTTTCTGATGCCCTAGTAGGAGGAAAGTTGGATTTAATGTAACCGAGTATGGTAATTCTACCATAACTCTACCACTTATAAATGGTAGTATATTATTCTTCTCCTAATGGAGTTCTCTGTTAAGGTACCTTGTTGTGTCATTATTTGTATGGGCCATTGCTATTAAATTCATATTATTTAGATGGACCAACGTATCCTTTTAGCCACATTCCTATACCTACCTCGGCTAGAATTTTCTCTTGTTCAACAATACAATGTAGCTACATGAGGAATAAAATTAAAGCTGAAAATTCAATAGCATTAATAGAGATGAAAAAAGGGTAGAGTACAAAAATATAGGTGTCGGATTGTGAGTATCGCAGAGTACAAACGTTCAAATACAATGTCGACACCTCTACTGTTCTTTTCCACTAAATCAATAGGGAAAAACAACAACTTCCTGAACAGGATCCCATAGAAGATCTCTGATCATTTTTGGACATTCCAATTCCAAATAGTTGAACTTGGACATGACAACATCATTTACCTTGCTTGTTGAACTGCTCTGCAGAGAGGACCATGCATTAATTCTTTACTTTACTTTTATGATTGTCTTCTTGAAATGGAACTAATTGGTTCCCTGTCTTTCTCACCTGCATTTTTATGTCTTCTTGTTTGAGAAATCTAAACTCAGAACATATGTTCTACCCTGGTACCATATTAAGATAATGATATTAGACCTATTTAATCTCTAAAAATTTAAGCTATGAAATGAAAATTGTCCAAGACTTTATAACGAAGTCTAATTGCTTATCCCACAAATGATGTAGGACTACTAAGTACACACCCTCCTTTATACGTGTTCAATTTGAGCATAAACAACATAATAGAAGAGCCTTATATCATCATTCCTCTTAACATAGATTTCTATATATACAGGTCATTCCTACTAAATGTTCATGGATATACTAGCATTTGTCTATATAAAAGTCATTCTGTAAAGGAGTATTTGGTTTTTATAATCTAGCATCTATATAGGTAAGGCGAGTTTGTTCACAGGCATGTAAATCGTATACACAATGTTCATGGATATACTTTTCATATTAAAATCTAGTTAATATATTTTTCATTCTTGTGTTTGATTGGTAACATTAATCATTTATTTATCGTTACTAAAAGGTGTGACATAGACCGTCTATTTCAATATAAGTACTAATAATTGTTTTTATATTCGGAATTGTGACTTGATGGGAGCCTTGAAATAACTGATAAGTTCTGCAATGTGACTAGAAGGTTAGATATTCAATTCTTAAAACACAGTCGTTTGCATTAATGCAAAATAAGACTGCGTATAATAGACCTTTCTGATTGGGCGCCTTTTCGAATCATGTGCATAGTGCAGTGGCGGGGCCAAAAATTTGACAAATGGTGTCAAATGGTGTGCAAATTTTCTTTTCAATTGTGTTAAAGGGTTCAAAATTAAAAATATACTCATAAAAGTCAACTTTTAACCTCTATACGCCACATAATGTTCCAACAAAGAATATACATCTGACTACCTTCAGCGAAAATAACTCTACCATTGACATAACAAAAATTTTAATGCACCAATTTTTTTTATAACATATAAATCACATAGGAGTCGACAATTTTATCATTGTTCTAAGAATTTCATCACTAATACATTAAGAGTACAACGGCAAATGAATAGATGACACCACATATCAGGATTCTTAATATAAATAAAATATGAAGAGAGCGACGTGCATGATATATATTGCACTTTGCACTATCTATAAAAGTGAAATATGTTGCATGTGTCAATTGCATGTTGGGGCAGGTGTTGATTTGTTATTTATATTTACATAAGCAAAATCTTATGGAGATTGTGTTTCCTAAAATAGTTTGACAATATCGAATAATTGTTTTTGCA
>JBDJHY010000087.1:20890091-20908901 GCA_039654485.1 Withania somnifera
ATTGTAAGCATGGGAGTAGCCCCGTGCTATAGTAAATAGGATACGGGCTTGGGTAACTAAAATTGAAAAGCTTTACTGTCTTTAAACTGGAAGGCATTTTTCTTACTTAAATGTATGTATATGCCACGACCGCCTATTAAATGAAGTTATTTTTAAGGTATAAATGGAAATAATTTCTACTATCGCAGGGTACTATCTTAGATATTATGGGGGCGTAGTCCCAATATAGACCAATTGTATGAAGCGACCCTACCTCGTATTATGAGGCACAAGCTATTACTGATTATTGAGGGGCATGGTCCTGATATAGACCTATTGTACGGAGCTTCTTACCTCGAATTATGATTTACGAGCTTACTCCTGATTACTGAAGGGTGCAGTACCGATATAAACTGATTACGGTGCAGGCTTACTTTGAATTGAGAGGTGCGAACCTTTCTTTGATCATTGAGGTGCCGGCTCTACCACAGGCCCTAAGTGATTGATTGGAGTTGAGGTGGTCTCTTGATTCAAGCATTTATTCCTTGAGTTCTTCTATTCTCACCCCTGTGCATCCATCTTGTTCACGTTAGTTGTTCTGGCTTAAAGGGGGTCATGGTGAGTTTTTTTTTGTATTGGTTGTGCCTACCGGCTGGATGGGGCATCAGGTATTTCTTGATCCCATACATTTATTTATGTTACTCATATTTATCCTCTATACCTATTAACAGGCCTGGTTAGGCATAGTTAGTCTCATACTACTTAGCTGCTCTTATTGACCTGTCTTACTTCCTCGCCACTACTTTACTTATGCCTTATTTTAGTCGAGTCGGCCTATGATGCCTAATGGGTACCCATGTTTTACTACTCATACTGTACTTTTATATTATTTTCGTGGTGCAAATACCAATACGGGTCATCGTAGACGACGTAACTGTGCTTAGTAGATTGCCATCCTACGGAGACTACGGTGAGCTTTGGCATCCGAGATGATTGTATCCCCAACTATTGTAGCTTGCTTTATTTTGTTCATGAAAGGCCTTGTATAGTACTACTTTTGTAGAAGCTTGTATATGTATATATTTCTTTTGGATACTTTGATTTGTAACTCGACATGCCATTAACAATAGGTTTTGGGATGGGTTTGTATAAATACCTCCTCCTGTTATTGGTTTATTTCTATTATTTCACTTCCTTTTGGTAGATATGAGTGGTTATATCCATTACATGTAGCTCTGGGCTATAGGGACATGCTTGTTTATAGGCGAGTTGTAAACTCCATCATAACCCGGGTTTGGATTATAACAGAGTGGTATCATCTGAACAATGTAATAGCAACTATAACTATATGAAACTCTATCAAGGCTAAGTATCAACCCCAACTACAACCAAGATCGAGGACACAAGCTCGCAGTATCTCCTGAAGTACCTGAATGGTCTTCTCGGACTGGCTTCCAGTCTGTGGATGTAAATTAGTACTGCACTATCCCCCAAATCAATAAGTGAACTGAGTGCCTCTATCAGTAATGATAGAAATTGGAAACCCGAATATGTTAAGAACCTCTACGGCATACCTTGTAGAAAAACTCTTTAAGCATCTTCTCTATGCCTAGGTGTAAAGTATCTGATATAATGAGCTTCACGAAGAATAGTCTAAATAAGATTGTGGAGTATGGAACTACAAAAATAAGTGACCATCCATAACATTCCATCAAAACTTAACCAAACCTCAAAGGAGAGATCCCAAAATCACGAGCTCCATAGGTACAATCGACTAACATCATCTTGGGAATTCAAAACTAACAGATACCAACTGACTAACTAACAATACCAGGTACCAAAAATAACAGTTATCCTTGCATGTAATTCCTACCCTACTTACGACCCAAAGACTAAAATCAAAATGACTGTCTGAACCTTAATCACCAAAATCAACCCACTAACCTAAAATCAACTGGAGTCAAATGGAAAAGACATCTAAAACTCAAATGAGCGATTATCCCAAGGTACTCTGTCATCCTACTCACATACTATCAATAACCTCAGGTCACAATTGTAGTCTCAATTACCACCGTTTCATTGCTAATGCAGTATAAAATATCAAGTCACCGTGCTACCCAAAAGCCAAATACCTAAAGCCAATGATCATCATAAAACTAAGAATAGGGTGAATTCCAAGTACTCATAAATTCCTGAAACGGAGTGCCCATAACTCAGAACTTGAGAGTCTCCTGAATTTCATATAGAGAACACCATCACAAAACTGAATCACAAAACCATTATAAAACAATCACTAATTCAACCACAAGAAATCACAGCAGATACCAAATCAGTATCTACTCACGAGGACCAAACCTACACTGTCGCATCAAGAAATTAAAACTAAAAATACAGCATATGACCTAACGTATAAAATGGAATACCACAACCTTGACCCAATACTAATAGAGCATTATCGCCTACCAGAATAGTTACATGCTTGCAAGCACAGAGACTAATTACTAAAAAGCAAGGCCAAGGGAACCCAAGGGGAAAGAGATAAAATACTATTTACGCCAAGCATGAGCAAAGAAAGAGGGATATCTTATCGGAAACCAACCTGGAGTCGAGAGAAATCGAATAGGGAGAAAGAGACATTTATTTACAAGAGATACTACTCTAGTTCTCCAGGATTTGCCAATAGAAATCATGGATAATGCAGGTCGCAAGCTAGATCTACCGAACAGTTCGCAGTTGAACAATGATCACTATAGCTGTCCCAGGTCATTTTTGACTTGGTGGGACCGATAGTTCAGTTCCTAGTAGTTTTATAGATTAATTACTTTATATTATAGCCTTTTTGATCCTTACTTAGCTTATACAACCTCGAATCACCTTATTTTCAATTTCATTAAGTCCAGAATATTGATTACATAATAAATTCATATATGGATTTTCGAAATGGGACTCATTTTCTATTCTGAGCCTTAATTATTCAAAATTGAGCTTGGTTGGGTACCAAAGCATCGTGATCATAGGGTTGAGGGACGCAATCGTGAAGGGAAAAGTTACCAGGGGACGCAATCGTGAAGGGAAAAGTTACCAGGGGACGCAATCGCTTTGCTAGGGTCGCAATCTTAATGCACCACATAGCAGCCCTATAATTATTTCTTCTTCTTCAATTTGACGAACAAAAACCCATTTCTTTCAGTTCTTCAATTTCAAGAGTTAGGATTAAGAAGTTTTATTTTAGTTTTACTCTGTGGAATTGTATTTTGATAGTCCTACGATCATTTCTACCATGTAATTTCTTGGTTTCTCTTTAATTATAAAGCCTTCTACATTGTATAAACTTTTCAGACTTGATTCTTCATTTTCTATCATTAATTTAAGCCCTATTTTGTACCATAACATGTATGAGTTGTGATCTATGTATTGGTATAAATATTCTCTATGAGGGTTTAAAGACTTTTTTAGTTTAGATTTTGACTACGACTTACTTTTTTCAAATTGGGTATTTAGTATTGTATATGCTTGGTAAATTGCCAGCTCAGGGTTAGGTAACTAGGTTGGAGCTCCGTTAGTTATTGTCTTGGCCTACTGCCTATGTTACAGGAAGTATCATTTATTATACATCCCTAGGCTACGAGGCCCTACTTAAGTGTTTCACTTTGGAATATAGTTGAGGTTTGGAAGGGTATTATACTAGTGGTTAGACCTTAATAGCTAACCCTGAATTATGCTGGTGGATTTAGAGCTAATTTAGGCTTGCTGATTATTCTGTGTTCTACATAGGGCGTTGTTTTGATTAGCATGTGTGTGGTTACTAGGCTATAGATAGCCGGATATAATTTTGATGGATAGTTAATAACCCTGTGTGATGCTGTTGTACCTTAGCCCGGTGCGATCCTGGGAGTGCGTTCTATTGGCCTGAGCTATGATAGATTCATGTTTTCCCCTATATGGGTGTGTACTTAGACCATAATGGGTCTTGCTTCAGTCTCTGTTAGCTTAGACTATTACAGATTTTATATTCTCTTATTGGTTTTTCCATGGATATGTTGGAGCTCTAGGCATGTGTCACTTCGGTCATGATTTGTTTATGACTTAAGCCATTGTGTGCATATGTTGATAGTTGACCCTTTACCGCACTTACTAGTTATTACTGTAGTTACCCCTTTATGTTGTTTATTATGTGCTATTGCTCTCTTTGCTTATGATCGTTTTTAACCTAGCTTATGCTTACTTTTACCCTATCGGCCTATAATGCCTACTGGGTACCCGATTGTTTTAGTACTCATGCTACACTTCTGCATCTTTTTATGATATAGATCTGGTATGAGTCAGCAAAGAAAATGTGATCGTGCAAACTAGTTTGGTGTTGTTTCAGGAGATACAGTGAGCAGTCGACATTTATGTTGGTTGTTCTTCATAGTTGTTCTAGTTGGAATATCGATAGTTATTCTGTAATTTTTTCGTTGTGGGTTGTATTTTGTACTATTCTTTATATAGATGTTCGGTGTCCACGGTACCAAGTTTTGGAGAACTTACTTTCTGTTATGTTATTTTTATTTCTTCTTCTCTTCTTCTCCTTTTTTTTTCTTTTAACACTTGATATTGGCCTATCGCTACTTTCTATGGGCTGAGGTTTTTCTTTTCTACAGGTGGAATGTAGATGCTATTTTTGGGTCGTAACATGGTTTTTCTTCTTTAAGTTTATTAATTTCTCAAAAGCATTCTTAGTATTAACAGACCTGATATTCCAGAATAGTATTTTGCCTATCATTGAGAACTAGATGTCCTTTTAGCCCTCTTACTCCTTGTGTGCACTTGTAATGGCACAACTGATCCTGTTCTAGGCTTCTTTATTCCACTTTTTAATTTGTCAATTTGTCTTGGTAATAATTCACTTTTTTTCTAATCTCCATAATGTTTGTCTCTTTGTCTTCTGCTTCTTCTGCCTCTCTGATCTGCCTGAGTTACTCTTTAGTTGGGTCTTCAGGAAATTGTAATTTTTCTCCATTATATTTATCATCTAAGTTACTGTCAGTGTTCTCCTTTCTCTGATTATGATCAACATCTTTCTCCTTTTGTTATCTTTGAGAACTACTATAATCCGGTTTATAATTCTGCTCCTCTGCCTAATTTGAACTCTCCAAGAAGGATTGAGCCATGATGTTGTTTCCATTATTTTCAGTTGTTTTATTTTGTTCCCCGTTTGCCTTATTCATACTTATCCCCACTGTTATCCTTAGGGCATGCTTTCCCTCTCTTTATATTTTCTGATTGACTACTGCTTACCTTCTTTTGCTCTTCCTATCTAGTATTGCCCTCCCCAAAAATGTTCTTCACCTAATCTTTAGTCTTGACACCATTTCCTTGTTCCTCACCTTCCCCCTAATGCAGCAAACATGTTGTTTGTTGGCACCTCATTGTCTTCATCTATTTCCCCAATTACCTTTCCAGTTTTATTTTTTTTGTACTTGTTTTACCTCACCATCCATCCCTGATTATTTTTAATTGCACCCACCACCTTGCCATTTGTCAAGACCCTGGCTTTATTGTTCACTTCTTTCTCTTTCTTATTTGTATTTTTTCCTTCTTCCTCTTTAACTCTTTCTTTTTGCGATTCTGGATTAATCTTCCAACACCCAACTTCATCATGACCCTGCAGACAACGTTTCTTACAGTATATAGGCATGCAAGCATACTGAATTTGAATCCACTTTAACTTCACCTCCCATGTTTGTTTATTCTTCTCATTGATTCTAACCTTATTCAAAAGCTTAGCCATTAAATCCACTTCCACCTTGACCTTTGCACAACTAGGTCTTGTCTGATTCTTAATTGCCATATCAACTGTTAGGGGTCTCCCAAATTGCAGATGCAATAGAAAAGATGGCTTTCCTAGTAAAAATATTTGGTGGTAGATCTGGGAAAAATATCCATGCAGCTGCTATGGATGTCTCAACATCGATCTCGAACCATGAATCCCATTTAAGGGTTCTCATCTGTCAATATTGCTCCTTTGATTTTATGTAGTGTGCTGGCACAAAAAGTAATTGCACATCCTCTTCCAAAAAAAAATAGTCTGATATGCACATGTCTAGTGTCTAAAACTCCTATTTTACATTTTCCTTTTATTCCACATTGAGGTGGTAGTAATTTCCTTCGATCTTGTATAAAAGGTTTTCCATATGAGAACTTTCCATTGACTGCATACTGCTAGTTCTCTTATATTATTAAACTATGAACTTTTGAAGATTGTCATGAAATATTAGATTCCCCTTAGAGCATGATCATATCTTTCGGTGGACTTTATTGGTTTGATTGTTATTGCATACATGTTTTAACTGGTTGACATATTGCATGGTGGTGCCGTCGGTGGGCTGCTCCCATCGATGTTGGTGGCTATCTTGGCAGTGTTCAAGTCAACTAGAATTTAGGCAAATTTAGGAGAGAGAAGATAGTGTTTTTCCACCATGTCGATTTATAAGTACGTGTTAAATCTTCAACGCTACTTGTATTCAAATTTTTTTTTTTTTTTCACCTTATTATCCGTTTCTTTTTCATATAAGTTCAAAATTGATGCTAAATTCAATATTCACCATAATTAAGGAAGAAAAGTAAATAATTAATTACTATATAATATAACAGAATCAAATTATTATTACATGATGCATAACACCATCACTTCAACTATTGATTCAAGAACACAATACGTTACAACATACTAAACGATACATTACGGAACAGTGAAAAATAGATTATTCTTTTCCATTTGATATCTCACCTAAAAGGGAATCATATTCATGTTTCATTCTTTGATATTTCTCAGTCAATATTTTGAAAACCTCATTCTTTTCCTCAGAAATTTGCTTCTTTGACAATTGAAGCTTGATTTCTTGTCTCTTTTTCCTGAGCTCTTTGATGGATACCAGTTTCTCATCATGCTCTTTTTGCAGTTTTGCAAGATCTGACTTTTCTTGATTATCTGATTTAATTACCAACAAGTTCAGCTTTATAACCTCCTTTTGTGGATCGAAGTTGATTTTTTCATTAGCCGATTATATGTACATACTAACATTGCAAATTTCAATATGTCAAGTATCAGGTTTAAGCTTTTGGAATAAAGAAACTCTGTAGTTCCATTAGCTGGCTTATTTAACGGAACTCAAATAGTAAATTTTAGATGTTAAAACAAAAGAAATCGTATGGTGATTCAAATTAGATACTCTGCTACACTTCCAATTCAAATACAAGATTATGCGCCATGCAAAATTAAATATATACACATAATAATTACTATTTAATACTTATTCACTATATAATTTTTTAATAAAGGATGTGCGCCGGATCACATTTCGCAACTGATGAGCCACCCTATTCCATATAAGAATTGTAAATTATTTTATAAGTAAGCAACTATATGTTTGGATAAACGTGTTGAAATCGTTAATGTGTTTTATAAAAATATGATGGTAAGTTATTCATTTCTTAAATGACTAATATAACCTTACCTTTTTTAATAAAAAAATGAAGAATTTAAAAGTATCTTTGTAAAGAAAAGAAAGGGGTGATATATATGGAGAGAAGAGGAAGTTCAAATATTTGTTTTTGGGAAGGATATTTTTAAGAATTAGAAAAAATATTAAGAATAAAATAAAAAACTTTATTACATTAAAAGTGCTTATATGTTGAGAATTGATCAAACACATAAGATATCTAGCACCTTAAATTCGTTTAAATTTTTCATTTGGATATTTGAACTTTGGTTTGTCCCAATTGAATATAAAATTATATACACATTTATTCTTATCAGATACAACAAGTTGGCGTGACATGTTTTCAAATAAACACATGTATTTAAGCGTATGATGTGAAAAACATTATTCACATATTAAAATAAATACAAATAGATAAAATGTAAAATTAGAGAGATGAAATTCATTCATAAATAAATATTTAGGGCTGAAAACCCCCCAAAAAAAAGTTCATGTATATCTTTCATTTTTACTCGATTTTAAGTTATTTCTCACAAAATTTACTGCAATCGGATCATTGCTTAGCTATAGTAATTTTATGCTAATTGATTTTATCCCTTTAGATGTTATTCTAGCAATCTAAACAAAAAATTGTGTGAGATATACGTGTTCTATATTGCAAGTCGTGTAAAATTTATCATATAAAATATATGTATTTATTTATTCAACTTTATAATAATTTAGGTATTTTTTATGTGCGCTCAAAATTGAAGGACGTAATGAATACTACCTAAGACCAAGTTAAAAAGTATATTTATGTATTATTCCTTATAAATATTGTCATAAACCTTGCTGATATGTAAAATTCTATATGTTAGTATAAATAACGATTTTGAGAATACTGCAAACGACAACCATCAATATGTTAGTATACATATTTTCAATAAAATATTTTGATAAATACTTATCTCTGCCAGGTTTCTGGTTTCTAAACCAAACCATGTCATTTAATATAGTTAAGTAAACTAATAAGGTATATATTGAGAGGTAAATAAAATCCAATCACAAATTGAATTTAATCACCCAATCGAGTTAAATTTAAGGAAATCAAATTAATGATTTGGTATTGAAAAAACAAATTCGATTATAAATGTTATTGTTTGATTTTAACTATTAAATAAAGTCCAACTGAATCAAATCAATATATTAAAGATATGTAATTTTAAAAATATTTTATAAATATAAAAATATTTATTATAACGTAATTTATAAATATTTCTTAAAATTTTTCATAATTTTTATACTTTCACAATATTATTTCATACTTGAGCTTATACTTTTGAATCATTCAACAAATTTAGAGGAAATTTCAAAAAGGCAAACTTGAAAGCTAAATTCAGCCCTTTATAGCAATATTTTATTAATTACAAATTAATAGTCATATTTATAGAAAAATTTGGTGCACATATCCAAAAAAAAAAAAAAACAACAGAAATAATCTCTACATACTTATACAACTAATTTCAATATATATACACAAATTGCATTTGTATATCTATGCTGAAATTAGTTGTTGCACTTTATTTTGAATTAATACTGCAGTAGTTACATATCATAATTTTTTAAAACTATAGTTATGGATTAGGACTAATGTTTGTCATGAAGCATAATTTTCTCTAAATTTTATACCCCACATATACGAGTAACTCACATAAATCTCAAATCAATATCCAATGCTAACAAATAATTATTTAATTTAACACTAAAAATGAAAATAATGTTGGATATCTATTCTTTGATTTTGTATAAATATAAACTTAATTTTATTTTCTTGTTTAATGTTCAGTCACTTATTTTAGCATGACTTAATATTTTTAAATTATAATTACTTTAATACGAATTATTAATATGTAATTTTTATTTTATGTAATTTTATTAAATTTTTATTAAATTTTTTTTATTGTCATCACTTATTTCATAATTTGTGTTATTTTGTAAGAAGCACCTTAAATAGTTCTATCTTGCTAGAAATAAATAAATGTTGAAATATAAATTAATTATATGTTTGTATGAATTAAAAAAAAAACCAAAGTGTAAAAGTTTGACTTTTATTAATTTAATCTATAAATTTAAAATCCATCAAAGATAATTTAATTTGATATTTAAAGAATCCAAACTAAATTTACCTATCTATAAATGTATTTTTATTTTATTTTTTCATTTGATTAGGTGGACAAAGTTCAACTCGGTTATAGCGAGGTAGCAAATAAGTTGATGGACAAACTCTTTTTTATATATATTTAAATCTGAGTATACCACCTTGCAGTGTCATTTATCTTAGAAGAGAGGTGGGAAGTAAGTTTCATATACCTGAAAAATTGAATGAGCTGTTGCCTTCCTCCATAATTTCTGCCAAAACTGAAAATCATGTCCATATTAGAAATTTCTTTTGTTAAATCAGAATAAATTATGTGTTTCTCCTACCTTTTTGTGTCAACTTTTTTACTCTCAGTGTGTTCTGCACACTCAACTACTGACTATGACAAACCTTTTTATAAGCCAACTGCTCGCAAGAAATACGGCAACTTTGCACATTAAAAATAAATAAAGGAAAAATTAGCGAAATTAGCAAACGATAAGCCTTTAATTACATATCATAAAATATGTATTATATAAAATAAATTAACTTTCAGTTGTATATGAAACACTCTAATACAACTTCAAACACAGGGAAATCCGAATTTTTTTATCTTCTTCTAAAAAAAAGTTATTAATTATTATTATAACAACTTTTTAATTTTTTATTACAACAACTGACATTCCATATACAATTTCCAGTTGTATATGAAACACGCATTTATAATTTGGAATACGCGAGTACAACTTTTAGACATTCCAGTTGTATATGAAACACTAGAATACAACTTTTGGAAAGTATATATTGAACAGGCGAATACAACTTCAAACTCAAAGTTGTGACGTCTTTCATAATTAAAAAAATTATTTCATTTTCGTGTAATTATGCTATATAAATATGTCATTTATAAAATTTTGCCAAAAATTAGTAAGTATATACACAAGGTATTTTAGAAGATCTTTTTAAAAAAAAATTAAAAGAAAGAATATATATTACTTTTTTGCTACACCACTGTGTCATAAATACAACAATTATTGTTAGTATTTACACGGCATAATACATAAACATAACTTTTAACTTGGCCTCAAATTATAATTAAGGTAAACTACATAATACACACTATCAATTACTCTTCATACAATTAGTTTTTAAAATTACGTTCCATACTACTTGTTTTTTATGCACAATACATACGAGAGTCACGATACATATGGAGGGTTGCGATACATAACTCAAGAAACCCTTCAAATACATACGAAGGGTCACAATATATAATTTGGACGCGACACATAACTCGAGTAACCATACAGATACATATTAAATCGTCCAGATATATGATTAGATACGTGAAACATTGTGTAGTCGTGATACATGAGATGTATCATGATTTATGTATCGCGACCCTCTGTATATATCGCGATTAAAAATGGTATATCTTACAAAAAGAATTTAAAAAGTAAGATAAATTTAAATATGATACGGATGTCTGATTATTTATGTAGTTTATCGTTATAACTATGACCTTTAATTTTGAATATGCACAAGTAGACACTTAAACTGATATAAAGTTGAGCAAATAGACACACACGTCCTACATTGCATAATACATATAGGATGCCACATAAAACATGAAATTACCTTGTAGGACACCATGTAGAATACATATACCTATTTGTTTAAATCTATACAACTTTAAATATTTACTTGTACACATTCAAAGTTAAATATCATAATTATAATTTAAAATTAAATTAAAAAATATATTTATATATTATGTTTATCTACAATATTTCAGTCCCAAATAAGTAGCTAGGGTAGGCTATGTAATCGTTCACGATCATAAATACATTTATTTCATTTAAATTTATCTCTTATTATAATTTATTCGATGAAATAAAAAGACAACATTGATTTCTTTGTTTTATTTGGGGTACAAGTCGAGAAAGTTTGCCTTTGATGGAAACAATATCCACGCCGTAAAATTGAGTACAGAGATTTGCTCTGCCGTAGACATGCAAGTGTTAAAGTCTTGTGACTCACATATAAAATAATAATGTAATGGGAATCGGAATAACTGCAGGTCAGTACAACCAACAATACCATATCTATTATATTTTCATACATCGTAAAATTTGAAAAGTGTAAAATATACATGATTTAGATTATTACCTAAATCAAATTAAGAAGCTATTTTCAAAAGATCCTCAATTTAAGACAGTACAATACACATAATATAAAATAAAATATAAATTATAAAATATAAAAAATACATAATATACTGACAAGGTATAATAGAAAGAAAAATAATAATCAATAAAAAAATAATAACAAATGTAAGGTTATCAACAAATATTAGTAAACTCACACGCTACATGAAGTAACAAACCTACCCAACACTCGGGGAGTCAAACTCTACACCTAAGGTACTATGACTCCTAAGTCCCCATGACAATAGAGCTACCGCCCAACAAAACTAACCCCTAATTTACTACCTCAATACTCGTCCTCCACCTCTTTCTATCTAAGGTTATGTTCTCGGTAAGCTGTAACTTCTTCAAGTCCTGTAATATCACCTCTCTCTAATATTTTTTCGATTTACCTCTTTGCTCTCTTGAACTCATCCCTCCCCAACTCTCACACCTCCGTACAGGGGCATCCGTATCCCTCCTAAGCATATGTCCGAATCATCTCAATCTCATTCCCATATCTTAACTTCCACAACACTCACTCCCACCGTTCCTCTAATAACCTCATTTCAGACCCTACCACACCTAGTAAACCCAAACATCTATTGTAACATTCTCATCTCCACCACCTTTAACTTTTGAATGTGAGAATTTTTAACTGGTCAATACTCTGCGCCATACAACATAGCTGGTCTAACTGTCACTTTGTAAAACTTACCTTTCAGTTTAAGTAACACTTTCTTATCGCACAAGATCCCAAATGCGATCCTCCATTTCATCCACGCTACACCAATATGATAGGAAACATCCTTATCAATCTCTCCATTACCCTAGATCATAGACCCCAGATATTAGAAACTATCTCCTTACTTATAGCTGAGTAGCCAACTTAACTATCACGTCCTCTTCTTGCTCCACCTCACTGAACTTGCACTCCAAATATCCGTCTTGAAACTGCTCAATTTAACCCTTTAGACTAAGAGTTTCTCTCCAAACCTCCAACGTGGCATTAACTCCTCTTCGGGTTTCGTCAATCAAAACTACATCATCCGCAAACAACATACACCAAGGTACCTCGACTTGAATTTCCCGCGTCAAAGCATTCATCACCAATGGAAATAAAAACAGGCTAAGAGTCGATCCTTGGTGCAACCCCACGACTGGAAAATGATCTGAGTCTCCTCCCACAGTTCTTACACATGTTTTAGCATCATACATATCCTTAATCGCTCTAATGTACGTTACAGAAACACCTTTAGCCTCCAAGCACCTCCAACGCAAGTGCACACTTTAAAATTCAAAAAGCTACTGCTTATTCAACTAAACTAATGTTCTTTGCAGATACAACTATAAAAGTGGTATGAAACCTCTGACAGGAAATTGGCTATCAGAAAAACAAAAGATTAGAAGTGTAAGTTACCTCCACAGTCTGTACACGATGAGCCTTCCAGTCAACGATCCCTCCAAACTTGGAAACTGCCTGCTTCACAGATTCAATGGGCGCTGCTGTGTCGATATGGTGTTTGTTTATGCCAGATTTTTCAGGAAACTTCAGACTAGCAGTGGGTATTGAGGTCCTTGCTGTGAAAGTGGAAGACTTAGCCAGGGGGCGACCAATGTTATCTGGTGTCAGTACGTGATTGTTATCTTCAGGTTTCGTCATCACTTGATTGGATAAAGGAGAAGACTTATCTGCATTGATGTGTGTACTTCTAGAAGAATTATCTGTCTGGTGAAGCAGTGAGGCATTATTTGGTTCTACCTCTGAATGATTAGATAGAACATGTTCAGAAGACTCCTTTGCTACTTCGGAATGGTTGGATTGAACATGTTTAGAAGATTCCTTTACTACTTCTGAGTGATTAGATTGAACACGTTCAGAAGATTCATTTCTGTTTTCCTCTTTTATGGGCAATGTGTCTGAATTACCGGTTAATGTTGATGAAGCATCTTTCTTGGCTGTTTGTCCATAAGAGGAATCCTTTGGCTGGCTCTGAACCTTAACATTAGCACCCATGTCCAACGTTGACTCCAAGTTTTCACTTGGTTTTGCATCCGAGGCGGGGGAAGCATCGAATTCTGAGAGAGCTGTTGCAATACTATGTGCAGAAGGGTCTGCTTTCAGATCATGTGCTAATTGAGGTGAGGCTTCTTGCTCAACCGTAGGTGTACCAGAAGCCATTTGTGAAGTTCCTGTTTCAGAAATGGTATTCATTCTATCAGATTTTATGGGAGCAGCCGAAATTAAATTTCCTCCTGGAGGATTCCGACTTTCCTGCAGTAAGCTGTGAAAAGCCTCTTTTAAATGCTCTGAAGCATCCACAGCTGTCTCCTGAATTTTGGAGGTTTCTTTTTCAATGGTATGCTGGCTAGTTTGGGCTGCACTATGTGATTGATCATCATTTGGAGAGGAAACCTTAGGTTCATGAGACAATTCTGGAGGGGAATTTTCCTTCATATCTTTAGCATCTCCCATTTCTTAATAAGAACTAAAGTCACCAAAGTCTGGGACCTAGAAGTCAAACTATCACAGAATAAGTTAGGACACATGAGGAATAAATCTTCAGGAGGTGAATTTAGTTGACACAATGCCGAATGGTTTTTCTAGGACCAAGTATAGGAATTTAAACTTAAGACCTGAAGCATTTCATCGACAATACTAAAAAGAAATTACCAAAAGCAGTTGAAGAGATTTACGACAATAGGCCTCATCAAAAAATTCAGATCTACTCCACCCTCTCAGATTGGATTACAGAATAACTCTATCCCGCATGTGGACTCCTTTTCAGTAATGAATACAACATATTGATCTAACTCAGTAAGAAATTATAAGTCAAATATTCTTATACAGAAGTATGTCAAGTCAAAGACACATTCACTTTCAAGCAGAGAGAGTATTATGGACTGACAATGGATGGTAGGCATGGACTGACAAGTGCATTCTTTACTGAAGCTAGACTTATCAAATGAAACTTGGTGTACAACACATGCTTGTTCATGCAAGTTCATAAACTATATGTTTCTTTGTCCTTTTGGGTGCCAACAGATGATTAATCATCAAAATAAAATAAGGCAAAGCCAGCATTTGGATAACATCTTCAACTCTACAAACAATACCGAAGTTAACAGTTGTTATTAGTGAGACTGACACCAATTCGGCATATGGAACCAGGAGTGAACAAAATATAGGCTTTGAGAAGGAAACAAGTTGCTACCGTCGTTTAGGTAATACAACATTTCTACAATTTATATGTAAAAATGATACTGACTTATACTAGAATGAACATTCCAGTATAGTTGATAGTCATATATCTTTTTTTGTTTTGTTTTGAAAAAATTTGATGATCAGATATATGGTTCAAAATAACAACTATTTAGAACATATGCGTTGTGTTAGGATAAGAATCTGTGCTATAACATTTAGACTTATAACTTAACCATAGAATATGAAATATCTTCAACTACAACATCAGGTTGGACCATGATTAACCAAGATAAATAAATTTCCATCCTCAAAACAATTGTATGGGTAGAACTAGACATTTCAGCTGAAGCACAAATATCAATAAATGAAACAAAAATAGATAACGAAAAATTTAAACATAAATTCATGTTTGGTATAATCAAGCTGATCAAGCATCCCATGACATGTTTCTATATGAAAGACTTAAACGATGTCTGTCGGATAGGCCAAATTGGCACCCCCTTGAAATTAAATAGATCAATCAGTCAGCTATCCCTCGATATGAACTAGTTAGAGCCAGCTATATGACCCTCTGGAGCCCGGCCCAGCGCGTGCCTAGGTGGCGTATCCCAATAAATCCATTATATAGAGGAATGATTAAAGCCAGATTATTTTATGAGTACCTCAACCTTCCGCCTAAAACCAAACTTGCAACCAGCTATATTTTCAAATTAAATCCATCCAAGCTTACAGAAGAAAGGATTCAACAACAACATTCCCACAATAGTACCACAAGTGGGGTCTCGGGAGGGTGATGTACGTTGTGAGGTAGAGAGATTGTTTCTGCTAGACCCTTGGCTCAAGAAAATTGTTTTCCGAAAAAGGTATGTTAGAAATGAAAGAGCTTAAAAGAAAAGGATTACCCAATCAAATAGCTTCAAATTTGATTAACTTATATAGGGGAAAACAACTTTTATTGGGATAAAATGACAACTTGCAAGTTTCGTACCTTCAAAAGCAAAATAATAAATCACCAAACAGAAATATCAAACTGTCAATCGATATATACCCATGAACACAAATTTCCCAAATCCATTACTCCATTAAACCAAAAAAATTAAATCAGAACTCAAATTTAGAACTAAACAAATTGTTGACTAAACATGCGCTTAATAACCAAACTACAGAATCTCCCATCTTAGGCTTTATTTACATCTAATCCTTTCTGGGGCATCCAATGATTGCTCCTTTATTGCCAAATACGTCATATGGGAAAATAGATGCATATAATTACATAGCAATTAATCAAGAAACATAATCATGCCTTAATGAAGGATTAGCAGATAAAACTCAGGAATATTTGCTAATTAGAAACTATCCCATAGAAAACAACCAAAAGCAAAAACATTTGGAGCTCAAATTTAGAACTAAACAAATTCTTGCAATAGAAGCTTAAAAACCAAACTACATGTTAGGTTTCATTCACATCTAATCCTTTCTGGGGTATCCAAAGATTGCAACTTTATGCCAAATAACAAATGCCGATGTTTAAACATTGAAAAATAACAATTAATCAAGAAACATACTCATGTCTTGATGAAGAATTAGCAGATAAAACTAATGAACATAGATCTTCAAAATCCACAACTCATTAAACAAAAGAAAAAACAATCTGGAATTCAAATTTAGCGCTAAACAAATTTTTGATTAAATATGAGCTTAAAAACCAAACTACAGAAAATCACATATTAGGCTTCATTTACATCTAATCCTTTCTGGAGTATACAAAGATTGCAACTTCATGCCAAGTAACAAATGGCCATGATTAAACATTAAAATGTAACATTTAATCAAGAAACATAATCATGTCTTAATTACAGAAGATAAAACTCGCGAATATTTTCTGATTAAAAACCACCCCAAAAAAAAAAAAAAAAAAAACTGGACCCCAAATTTAGGACTAACCAAAATTTTGATTCAACTACACAATCTCATCTTAAGCTTCATTTACATCTAATCCTTTCTGGGTTATCCAAAGATTGCAACTTTATTCCAAATAACAAATGCCCATGATTAGACATTCAATTATAACAATTAGCCAAGAAACATAAGCATGTCTTAATGACAGATTATCAGATAAAACTCATGAATATTGTTAATTATAAACCATCCCAAAAGAAGAAAAAAAAATAAGAAGAAGCAAGACAGGAACATTACCAAGAATCAGCAGGAAAATTGAAGACACTACAAAATGATGTATCTATTTTTCCTTCCCTTCTGGCTCAATGTATTGTTGGGTACTTTAAGGGAAAAGAGAAATAGTTTTAATAAAAAAATAAAAAATGAGAGGAACAAAAAGGAAAAAAGGAACAAAACCAAAAAAAAAATAAAAAAAAGAGACATGTAACACGTGGTGGAGCCTATCCCTCTTCTTCTTTTTTTCCTCTAAGGAAATTAAATCTTTTCCTTAAAATTAGAATTTTTGGTTTTTTTTTTTTTTGGGGTGTGGTTGGTATTTTTTCACCTATTTAAGTTAAGATAAGAATTAAATGAGGGAAGAAGATGGTGTACAAAACTTTGCATTGCAACAAATGATGTAATGGGAAATTGTTGCGAAAATATTTTAAAACGCACTTACATTATTATGAAAAGTATAGTAACACATATTTAATTTGTGGAAGTTTTATGAATTTTTTAAATTATTTTTAAGTTAGATTATTGGTGTTCTTATCAATCACTAAATTACTTAAAATATAAAATATACTTATATGTGCTATTCAAAAAAGAATTTGATTCTCATTAATATTTATTTATCTTTCATTAATCTTAAAATTCTTCTAAATTTTTCTAACTTTGTCTTTATAATTATTGAACAAATCACATAAATTATTTTAATTTTTTATATTTTTCACTTTCAGTATCTTGTTTTTAAGTTATTGTTTATAAATATGTTTACTTTTTGATTCAGTCAAGAAAATAAAGGTTAGAGATGATAATTAGACGGGTTGAGTCAAATTTAAACGGATTAAAATGAGTTAAAAACAAAAAAGGGTCAAGATCCAACCCAACCCAATCCAATTTCTTGGGTCAAAACGAGTTGGTTTAAACCGAGTTAGGTAATGGGTTAGTAACAGGTTATAACACAATCCATCCAGCTTAGACTAAGTTTTAATTGTTTTATTTGTCTATTTATAAACTTCTAATATCTAATAAAATTATTATTTTCTTTACTATGATTATATATAATATTTAAAATAAAATAAATATAAAATATTTTGATAAAATTTCTCATTTATCAATTTATGTTACATATCAACCCAATTTTTAATGGATTGAAATGAGCTGAGTTGAAATGAATTGAGCTAACAAATGAGTATATCAAGAACCAACTCAAACCTAAGTGGGTTGGACGGGTTGGGTTTAATTTTGTCATCCTTAGATAAATGTCATAATAATCCACTCAAAGATAATCTAAAGCGGTCATAAAATTCTCAAAAAATTGATGTCTTACAATAATTTTCGTAATATTTTTCATTAATTGTTTGTCTCTGTATTAAGATTTTATTTTAGTAATTTACTAGCATAAATAAACTAATATTAATTACTACTGTAGTTTATGTAGGAGAAAATTGTAATTTGGAAGAGAGGAAAAAGGAGCAAGTGTTTATTGACCATTAATAGAATTTTTGAGGTAGAAGAATCTCTCAACTAACATTCTAAGCTTAGCTCCCATTCTTCTTTCCCCCTTTATTATTACCTCCTTCCCATATTAACTATAAAGTACATAAAAAATATTTATTTCAAAATACTTGGTAATTGATATAAACCTAATTAATTATTTTATCCATAATACTATTATTC
>JBDJHY010000087.1:20944211-20954285 GCA_039654485.1 Withania somnifera
TAGACTTTAAAAATATTTCTCAACGGATTCATCATTTCTATTTGATCTATATTTGGGTAATGACTTTAGTTTCAAATTATTTTAAAATTTTAAGAAATTTCAAAATAATTCAAAAACGAACAGAGTCGCCACCTAGTGTTTTGAAAGAAACTAAGAAAACTTAAAGAAAAATTTTGAATTTCAAAAATAGAGACAAAATTCAAAATTTAGAAATTCTTGATAAGAATTCCAGTAATGTTGAAGTTTTTAAGGCACCTAATAAACATCCCAAAAAGGATTGACCAAATTCTAATGCTTTTGAAAACATCACTAACTTTCACAAATTCTTTGAGAAATAAAGTGGGTATCCTTGCAAGACGTCAAAATTCATTTAAGAAATCTCGAAGGACCTGGCATTTACTTTATCTACCTTATTTTAATATAAGAAAAAGTTTATTTTACTTGTTTAAAATCAGTGAACTTTATAAAAAAAATCCTTTTGAAAACATATCAATTTGACTTAGAATGATTTGATGTCCTCGCGAAACAATTTGAGTCATCTTTTATGCTTGAGGAAAATTCCTGTCATAAATTGGACTAGATTATCTATTGAATCAAAAGAAATGTCATTTTTATATAGTTTGAAATATTATTTGATTTGAAGAAAAATTAATGATCTACTTTTTGTTTTTATTATTAAGAGAAAAGTACACTATAATGCGAGAAATCGAATGAGTAAAGGAGAAAGAAGATAAAAGATATAATGATCGCCCATTAGAAAAACCATTTAGATTAAAATTTTAAAATTATTAACATCAAATACAGATAAATCAAATAAATATACAACTAAATAAAAGGACAAGAGTTGGGGAATTGGGCCTGGGGTATATCGTCCAAATATGGACCTTTTAAATCTATGGCTTTTGACCCATTTTCTTCAGCAACTTATTCATGCATATTAGCATGTCTTTTTTATCTTCAGTATGAATAAAACTGAGTTGAGGTTGAACTCAAAGAATAGGTCCGAGCCCATCATGAAATGCAAAGAGAGAGTCCGTAGGACTCAAGAAGAAATCACATAAAACAGGAAAGAAAGATAAGGATTAGAGCACATATAGGATGGATATTTTAATATTAATCACCACTGATGAAACAACAAATAATGTGTATAAATAAGAGTAAATAACAAATCATCCGATAGAGTTGTCTGAATAATCACGAGAGAGTATGCTTAGAAACACAAATAGGAATTAAAACCTCCCAAAAGACCCTCATATCGAGATCCATAGACATATGAACGAGTTCCATAAAGACCCCAAACTTTAAACGCATATTGGACTATATAACATGATTTGGCAGAGTAACAAATGAATGGTTATGATCTAAAAGCAGTCTCTACAAGGGAAC
This sequence comes from Withania somnifera, assembly GCA_039654485.1. NCBI lineage: Eukaryota > Viridiplantae > Streptophyta > Magnoliopsida > Solanales > Solanaceae > Withania > Withania somnifera. The sequence goes on from JBDJHY010000087.1 coordinate 20,945,598, forward strand.
CACGTGTTATAAGTTTAGAACATGAGACTTTGCATATCAAACTTGTTTTATTGAGCAGAAGGTAATCAAGAGAAATTGCAAGTTCTCCTATGAAATTACATTGCATGGAGAAATTGGTATGGCCAAAGCATACTGAAATATCTCAAGATCATAAATTTCAAGGACAAACAACAATCATATCTTTAATCCCATGCAACTTTAGACAACTCAACGGAGGCATTATTAGTGTGTCTATAGCAAACAACTTTAAACATATCACTGGGCTAGTATGCAAGCATCAAGATTAATGTACAAGTGTTTCAGGCAACATCAAATAATTTAGCATGCTCAGAACCAATTCTAACTGGCTACAACAGGGTACACTTAGCAACATAATCAGAGGTCAAAAGGTCTCTAAAATCCTTTCCTACTGAGCTTACTTGATATTGAAAGCCAAAGATCATAGAGGATGTTCAGTAACTAATAGAAAGAGAAATATAGGTTGAGATTCCTAATAAGCACCTTAAAAACTAGTTCCTCAGACTAATCGTATTATCCTTAATCGTAGATTGACCAAAAAATTACATTATGAACTAAAATTTTCATTGCATTTATCAGTGAAACCATACTAAGCAAATCATGATCAAAGCATATAAGGAAGGACAGCATAGACCGGTTAAGGATGGATCCAAGTAAGACTATAAGGAAATATCACACATGATAAAGAACTTCAACAAGAAATCAAGCAAGATATTTGGTGAATTATCTTTACGCCATTTCAAAATAATTCACTTAAAACTTAACACAACACTCAAACAACAAAGAGAATTAAGTGACATCTTGATAAAGGGAGATCTTGAATGTGATAAATCATTCATTAAACTCTTACGAAAGTCTTTCTCTCTTGTCATGCTTTAGTAAAATAAAGAGGGTGTTCAAGGTAACCAAACAATCAGAGATGGGGATAGATACAGAAAAATTTGTCACACCTTTTAATCCTCAAGGTTCTTGAAGCATACTAAATATAAACCTCAAGACCTACTACTCAAGGTACCTTCATGGTATTGACAAAGCACAGAGACTTTGAGAAGGACTAATACCAAAACCTCAACTGTCATTCTTCAAAGAACATCCATTAAAGATCATCCAACATGAACACAACATATCATGAAGCTCTGGTTCATCCTTCAATTTTCTTTCCTTGAGAACTACTAAACAGTAGCCTCAAGATAAAACTTAGGGACTTTCTAAAATATTAAGAATCAAGAAGACCTATCGAGTGACCATAATCAGTCATCAAACTCAAAGCAAATGATCACTCGTTTAACAATTAACAAAGCACATAATTTATGAAAAAAATGAAAAATGATAAAAAGTAAAAGTTAACATAACCAAGGAACAGTCTTGAGCTTACTACTTCACCATCACAAAAAATTCTATATCTTAGCAGAGAAGATAAAGAGCATGTGAACTGATAAATCCAGAAAGATTACCAATAAAGTAATTGAAAGAACTCCTGTATATAGTAGTGAATTGAGAGTAGATCCTGCAAAATAGAGTCCAGGGTGGTCCCCGGGGTAGTTCTCCGATGCTTAAGTTAGTAAATAAGCCGTAAAAGAGTTCCAAAATATTTAGTAAGTAGTATTGTGAGTGTACCTACCTTATTCTTCAGATATGGTATATATAATAGCCCCTTGTAACTGTCTTCCTGTTGGAAGCTGTGAATGGGGGAGGTTGCCTTAGTGGACCCACTCATTATGTTAAACTGGTCGTGGCCCCAATGGCGAGGGGAAAACTCCCTCAACTGTTATTGAGTGGAAGGACCACGTGGGCCATATCTTCCTCTTTGGTGGGTCACTATTTTTGACTTTTTAGCCGTAATCGTACAATAAGAACAGGGAGGTCGGGCTCTATTTATAGAATGTCTACCCCTCATATGTCAATAGTTATTGAACCTAACTTATCCACACATACAATAATTAAATAGTAGGTCCTTTATTAATACACCATTTACGTCACCTCACTATCCTTTCATACTATAATCAATTAACACGAATCTAAATTTCAAACACATAAAACATAAAGTATTTCTATTGCATATTCTGAAACTTTCGGTATATATTTTAATTATTCTTTGCCTGTCCTGGCATCTTCTATGTTCTTATCCATCTATAGATTAATGTATGATTACCCAAATGAATGTTGAATAATTTGGAGAATTGATTCAGCTTCATCTAAAAGTAATGTGCTGCTACGTAAAATATATGGATAAAAAAATTTGAATCTAATAAACCAAATAATAAGTTGTGGTAAAATTTTAAACTTAGATTTATAATATTCAAATTTTAAGTTTGCATTTGATCTAGTGGTGAATGTAGCCCTTTAAGTACGGACAAATATTAATATGAACTTGTAATTTTAATATGTAAAATGAGTTTAATATTTAAAATATTAAAAATTTAAATACATTAAATATAAATTATGAATTCGTCTATGATATGAGAGCGAATAATGAAACATAGGTTAAAATAACAGAAAAAGTATATAAGAAGTAAAAAGTTATTCTTTAAAATTAATCTTTTAGTGATTTGAGTTGTACATGTATAAAATTACTCGAAGCAAATTAGTATGTTTTAATTATTAATTCTTTAGTGCTTTTCTACGAAGCTACTCGGAAAAAAACAATTAAACAATTATAAAGTAGAGAAACCTAATAATTACAACGGATAACTAAAGGCTCCAAAATAGATTCTTAAGGAGAAATTTCAATCAAATGGATCAGTCGAGTTGTCAATTCATCCATTATAGAACTCTTAAGCAATTTCTGTGGAATATTATTGATATTTTCCACAGAAAAGTTTTCAAGAAATATCGAGTTGCTCAACATTTGGTGAATGTGGCTTATTATAATTAACTAATTATGCTTCGACAAGTAAGCTACAAATTATTCTAGTAGTCTATATATTTAATTTCAATTATTACATAGCACATTTAATTTCTTCCTAATCTTGCACACTAGTTAGTCAGTACACCAACTTTTAAGATATTGTGGCCTATTCATTTGTGCTTAAGAGAGTAATACACATAAATTTAAATACATATTTAAATATTGTATTAATTTAAAGTTCAATGTTAAAAGTAGTGATTGGTAATTGTAAAATTAAAAAAATACACTTGATAATTGAAATCTGAATGAATAAATTACATAAATCCTCAAAACATTAATTTCTTATCATATTATTCTATCATTTTAAATTAATTATAAAATTTATCAGTAGTTTAATGATGCGTGCAATGCATGTGGTAACTATGTGATGTATTTGAAACTGAACTATATATCTAGACACCTTAATCATGTATCTCAACGGCTTAACATGTATACGTATGTATTTAGAAGGTTACTTGCCGACATGTACCACGTGTCTAACTATATATCTGAACGACTTAACATGTATTCATACATATCTGAAGAGTTATTTATCTACAATATATCGCGACTCCACTTACAACATGTATCATCGTTGATTTCACCCCGGGGAAAGAATTCATTCGTCGAGTAAACTACAACTAATTTTACTTCTTTCCTATTCTTACTTCAACTTTTAATCAAGTCCAGCATGAAGAACGAATGTTCGAAGATGCTGAAAGATCTTCAACTTTTGTTAAAAGAACAATAAAGAATTACGGAAAAGCAAAAGAGAACTATTAAAGACACTTTAAGACAATGTTTAGTTCCTTTTTAACTAATATTCTTTTCACTAAATACTCCTACTCCCTACAATCAGGAGGTAGATGCAGCCTTTCGAACCCAACATATTATTATCACTGCACCAAAAAATATACTTAGCGGCTATATTAACGATGATAGTATAATCCCGGCTAAATTATGCTTTTTAATATTCTTTGTAAGATATTGAATTTAATAATAATTAATTAATGCTGATAAATATTTAATATTGTATTAAAATGTATATTTATTGTTGCTAAAAGATAATAGAGTCTCTATAACACAAAACACCATTAAATTTTGCTAACAAATATTAACTTCTAAACCTATGCGCATAATCTCCATTTTGTAAAAAGTTCAATTTTAAGAACGTTCTTTTAAGGTTGAACCCGATAAAGTTTAATTTCTGAATTTGCTTCTCTTTTTACTACTTCGTATATCTCCACACACATATCCGAACAAATAAAAAGAAAGTTGAAGAAGGAATAAATTCTTATTAATCTGTATAACACTAAAAAAAGAAAAAAACATATTCTGAAATAGAAAAGTGACTGATCATCAGGAATTAAAAGCTGACCCTTATATAAATGTGAAACACCCCTTGTCAAAAATTCATCCACCACTATACACTTATCCTAAGGACATAAGGAAAAAAAATGCCTTGGTTCATACCTAGAAGAGTAAGTTATCCATTAAGTGATGAACAAGTGAAAGGTATGCTCATGAAATATGATACAAATAAAGATGGGAAACTTAGCAAACAAGAAGTGAGATTAGCATTCAAAGAGATGGGGTTGCATTTTTGTCGTTGGAAAGCTGGAAAAGCCCTTCGTTTTGCAGATAAAAATGGTGATGGATATATTAACGAAGACGAAATGAGTGAGCTCGTTCAGTATGCTTCCAGATGGGGCTTTAAGATTTCTTAATTGGTACCAGACAGGTTGGAAACAACAATAAAAGTAAAAAAACGAGTCTGCGTTCTATGAGTTATGTGTCCTTTCTTTTCTTTTTCTTTTTAAGAACCAAGGATCATCTTTTGTAATATTATTTGGTAAAATGGTTTTGGGTGTTGTAATTTGTACTATTGCTATGTAAATGTCATGTTTGAACATATGGTCTATTTTCGATGTTTCCAATTGTAGTATAATTTTATGTTAAATTGTAATATATATATATATATATGGATATATATTCCTCACTTTCTATAATAAAGCAAGTACGCAAGTAATCTTAGATTTTAGATCATGCTAAATTGCATTGAATTTGTAAAATCCATTCACATTGTCATTGAATATGACATATATCTCCATTCTTAAAATGCTTAGCATGTGGACAATCTCTAGAACTTGTTCAGTTAATTTGAGAATTATAATTTATTTTATTTGAGTATTTAAATATATAATTAAATATTTATATTATATATTTTTAGATGATTGTAAAAATCTTTTGCATGTACCGATTCTCAACTGTACTGTAGATAAATAAATTAATCATTTATAATATGTCACATTCTTTTAATTATATACATTAACCTCAATAAAATAGATATCAAACCTGTTGCAGTTGAGGCTGAAATATATGTATGTTACATAAAAAATTATATTAGAAAAACAAAAGTATAAAACTTCCGTATTTACTATTTTGTTCCGCTTAATAACAGCGACAAAGCTAAAAATTTAATAAATAATGTGTAATTTTTTTTAATTATATTAAAAATATTTAAAATTAAATATATATTCATCATAATTAATATTTAACTTCATATAATATTTCAATAAAAAAGTAAATCTGAAAACCTTTCGCTCAAAATGACTGCACCACTGCTTAATAATGTCATTTTATTGAATAACAACGCTCTTTCTATTCTATGTTATTACGTGTATGATTTTTAATTAAAGTTTCTTTTAATAAATGAAAATAAAGAATTTAGATATGCTCTTTTTTCTTGAGAAAAGAGTGATCAAATTATATTACTTATTAAATAGCGTGCTAACTGATTAAAAAAAATACATATAGAACAGCACAAAAGTTAATGCACTGAGTACAGGTAATGTGTTAAACATATAATTAACATTAATCATAAGGTATCTTGTTGACATATGGCTCTATTTTCTATTACATATACATTCTTCCATACTTTCGGTATAGATTTCTTTGTGTCTGCATGCCTTAGCATCAATCCATCTATCTATTTATATATATATATATATATATATATATATATGATTACCCAAATGAATCTGGAAGAAAATTATTTTGCTTCGTTCAAAATGTAAGTTTTAAGCTTAAGTCAGTAATGTATACACATGTAGAGTATGATTTACGGGTTCAATGAATTGTGGTAACATTTCAAATGGGTGATGATATTTAAATTCTGAATTGCAAAGAACAAATTGATGTGCATGTTGTACTTATCGGGTGGAATGCCTGGCAATGTGATTTTGAAAATTTTGATTTAAAGATTAATTAATAAAGAGTTTTATCAGGAGATTGATAAAATTAATTAAATACCTATCTTTACAAGGTATGTAAGATAAAATAAAAGAGTAATTTCTGAGTAAGTGGATAAGAAGTAAAGAGTTACGTTATGCTTTATAATCTTTTAGTGCTGTAGCTTAGTTTTACGTCCAACTCAATATAATTACTCCTAATCTCCTGTATAAGGAGAAAAGTATGCTATAATAAATTAATTGATTAATTCTTTAGTGCTTTGCTACCAAGCTAATAGTAACAAAATTAAACAAATATAAATCAGAGAAACTTAATAATTACAACTAAAAAGAGTCCAAAAGATTCGTAAAAGAGAAATTTCAACAAAATGGATTCATCGAGTTGTCAATTTATTTACCTATAAAGCTCTAGGAAATTACTTTAATTTAATTTAATAGATCTTATCGAGATTTTCCTCAGAAGAAGATTTCTCGAGTTGCTCAACAGTTGGTGAATGTGGTTTATTAATATATAATTAAAATATGCTTGAACAAGCTAGAAATTATTCTGGTAACTAGTCTAATATATTTAATTTCAATTACTACATAGTACGTTTCTTTGATACATCAAAAATATTAAACGTGTGAATTTGAGGTGAAATGTCATCTTCTTTTACAAAACTATAAATTCTTGAATGGTTAGCATCTTAATGATGTTAAAAAAAAAAACTATGTGTTAATTATTTAAATTTATTCAAACTCATTCAATAATTATTATTAAAAAAATACATGTGATAATTGAGATCTGAAGAATTTACATTACCTACAAAAACAAGCATATTTAATTATTAAGATTCGAACTTTCATTACATGTGATCAAATGAAACCTAAAATTACCTAACACTTTTGATCAAGTTCAGTCTGAATCACAAGTGTTCTAATAATGTCCATAAAAAACAAGAAAAAGTAAAAGAGAATTTGTGTTTGATAAGAGTGCGTTTTTAATTGATATACATTTACGGGCTTAGCTCCTCTCCATTACATTTTCTCTTCAATGTTAAAGGCTTAGATTAAATTGACTTAAATAAATATTTAATCAAAATTAAATATTTATTGAAAAAAATTACTTTCTATAATAATCCTAACTTCCAAAAGTTTAGAAACATGTAAATATCATTATTTTCAATTATAACTTCTTATATCTAAATATAAGTTTTCTTAATGAAATAAAATGAGTCTGTGTACGTTAATGTTAATACATATTATTTTCCTATTAATCATAAAACATAAACTATCTCCCGTATTTTCTTTTTTTGTAACTTACCTATGTAAAATAAAATAAAAATATAATATCAGTTATTTCAGATTTCTTACTAATTTTAACCTTAATTTACTGAAACCCGTGGTCTACCGTCTATGTGCAAAAGAAACAAAAGGATGATTTCAAATATAAACAAGAAATTTATTTCATAAATAATCTTATAACGGGATAAAATCTTATGTTAATTCAATCAAATTATGATGGTGGTCATTATACGTTACCTTCTTGCACCATAAAATTAGATTGACTAGGAAATTAGTAAATTAAAGGCAAAAAAGGTGATCAGGTCGAAAAATAATAAAAAGAATGTAAATTGAAAGCATGCACTTAAAATTTAAGTATTTTTGTAGATAAATCTTTAATTGTGGTTAGAATATTTGTTTAATGAATTTAATTTAAGTCTTTAAAATTTAAAATGGACAAATATCATCGAAGCATGCACTTTACGAAATGGAGAGTGACGTATCAGAATAAGTCACCAAGAAAGCAATTGAAAGAAATCCTTCCTATAGGTGGTGGTGTAGTAGCAAATTGATAGGAGTCCTGCAAAACAATGTCAAGGGTGTTCCCCGGAGTAGCTCTCCGATGCTTAAGTTAGTAACAAGCTTAAAAGAGTTCCAAGAATAATTTGTGAGTAGGTTTGTGAGCGCATCTATGTTATCCTTCAGCCATGGTATATATAACAGCTATCTGTAACTGCTGTCTTTGTAGAAGCTGTGAATCGGGGAAGTTGCCATAGTGGGTTTACCCATTATGGTGTACTGTTTGTGGCCCTGTTAAGGGGGGAAAACCTCCCTCAACAGCTCTTGAGTGGGAAGGGCCCAGTGGGCCAGAACTCCCCCTTTGGTGGGCCACTAGAGGTAATTTGCATTGACCTTTTTTTGATTTTTTTACCACAATCCTATAGTAGCCCGCCCCCCGGGAGTCGATAAGTGCGTTCACGCCACTCGACTGGGTACCTACGTGGCTCGTACCGGGGTGAGAGGTTTTCTCTTAGGAATCTATTATTGTGGTCGGAGTAGCTAGTTTGGGCTTGCGTTTTGCCGGATTGGTTTGGTGCTGAGGTGTGCACTGCCGACCTGATAAGGCGACATTCCGTAGTCCGACCTGACTCAGTTATGAGGTGGGTTGTGCCGTCCTGACGAGGAGGCACTTCAGAGTCCGACCTGGCTTGGTGTCGAGGTAGATTGTGCCATCCTGATGAAGAGGCATTTCAGAGTCCGACCTGGCTT
>JBDJHY010000087.1:20999611-21011146 GCA_039654485.1 Withania somnifera
AAGTTTCTTAAAATTATTAATTTTACTACTTTTATGCATATGAAAAATTCAAAAACAAGTATTATCAATTTTTTCATAATTATTTTAAATAACTTCACACCATCATTAACAACTAAATTTAATATATCTGCAACACATTTAACATGAAAAGCATCTTGACAAATTGGATAAATTCTAATTTTTAACATGTTTATGACATTTAAATTAACAGAAACATTGTCTAAAATAATACTAAACACTTTGTCACAACGTCCATAAAAATCAAAAATTTCAACAACAGTACTAGCAATATAAGCATCGTTTTTTTTTTTCTGTTCACAATTTTTCAAGCTATAATTTTTTTTTTGTAAATTCCAATTATAGTCAACCTAGTGTACAGTAACAGTTAAAAATCAAAAATATTAGAACTACGACTCATATCAGTGGTAATAGAAACTCTATAAATTCATTAATTTAAAATATTCATGAATCATTTGACAATGTTGTTGATGAAAATTAAATATATCTTTTTTTATCATACTTCGTAAAAATATCTTCGTAATTGAAATTAAATATATCTTGTATAAATGTAATAAAAGCAGGATGTTCACCAAAACTAAAAGGCAAACCGGAACATATAATCATTTTAGCAAAATGTTCATGATCACAATCTCTGCTATAGGGTCGTTGTGAAAAGAGGTCAGTGGGGTTTGAACGGTTTAGTTTACTTTGAACCATATTTGACCCTCGGTATAATGGTCTAGTACTATTAACAGATATAGCAAGATCAAGACTAGCAAAAATAAAGAAGATTGCTCCTCTGAAATTCAAAAAATTTAGTTTTTAATTTCAATTAAAAATAATAATAAAAATTAAATAATTACAAATGAAGATTTTGGTTATTTGATATTTGAGAATTGAGAAAATAAAAAATTGAGAAGAATGAGAGATCAGATAAAAAAGAGAGAATAAAAGATTTGATAAAAAATGAGTAAAAATAAGATATTTATAGAAAAAAGTAGTTACGGAGTTGGGAGGGAGAGGGGGAGGAGGAGGCAAACGGCTATATAGCCTTGGCTCAACAACTAATTTGTCAAAAAAAAAAAATTTAAAATTTTCATCGCCGGACTGAGACGGGTTGAATCAGAACAAAATTAAGATTTTATTCCGATTCAAAATTCAATACATCCAATCTTATTCTATTTCGATACCTATCGAACTCAAACGGTATCAGGACGATCTTGTCCCATCGCCCAGCCTTGATTTAGAAGGCACCAAAGCGAGCATGTTAGATACTGAACTTCGAGTTCAGTGCCACAACTCACAAAGAAGCACAATAGTGGTAATCACGAGGGCCAGAGCTAGCCATAGTTATAATTGTTATAGCTTACAGGTTTGGCCAAATTTAATAATTTTAATTTAAATATTATATTTATCCTTAAAAAAATTATAAAAAATATATAAGTTATTAATTTAAAACTCAATTATAATTTTAAAAACTAAAATTCTGAACGCATAAACTCTTATATATTATGGCAGAGGCAGAATGTATGTTTGTCAAATATATTCTCATGTATTTTTGCATGTTCTATCAGAGATCAGGTCCCATTAAAAGTTAAAACTGCTGTACTAGTCAACTAGTTTTCAGTGATGATGGCTGCCTTGTCAAAGACATAAATAATTAATAAATAAAAATGTATGTTCTTTAATAAAAATTTTAAAAAATCTGAAAAAAAAAGGATCACGTAATTTAATATGGTATTAAAACAGATAAAGATCCAAAATTAGAGTCTCAGTGTCTCACCAATATCATTATCAATAAGAATTTCAAAACAAAAAATGTATGTGCATTAATCTTATCAATTTTCGACCACATAAAATTTTTTGCAAAAAAATATGAGCTTAAGTTATATATAAGTATCTCTTTTTACGCTGTTAAATCAGTCAATTGATATTCACAAGTAAATTTTTTAAAATTTGTGATATTTGTAATAATGAAAACAAAACATTCTGTGAAGCACTGAATTTAGATCAAAATCTTCATTACGTGTAAGATATGCAATAACGAATAGCTTTCTTACTGTTAACTGTATGTATACTTAGATTCAAAAGAAACTCTTTAGGATATGGCATAAGATGGATGAAAGAGATAGAAAGATTGGAAAAGGAAGAGAGACTAAAAAGCACTAAGGATTTTGGGGCAGGCTTGGACTAGTCACCATTAAGAAGAGTTGTCAAAGACCAAAAAAGAAGAATGGACTGAAGAAAAATTTAAAAGTTGAGTTGTGCATGAACACATTGAAAGCAACATGTTACACATGCTCTGTATTTTGTGTTCCATTATTACTCTAAGACAACCTCAATGGTCCCTATACCTTCTTGCTAATTTAGTTTTTTTTGGGGTGAGGGGCCTTCTAAATAGTGTAAGTACTCATAATATTTATACTTAGACAGAGTTACATGATATTAATTGTTCGATGAAAGGTGGCATGCACTCATATAAAATTAGTCGAGTACATAAAAATTGACCCGGATATTTCGGTTATAAAAAAATTAAAAAAAAAAAAGCATTACAACTTAGAAACAAAAAAGGTACCTATAGCTAAATGTAAATTTTGATTAGTCATTTTAATCATTTGGTTCAGATCATTTTCTTATTAAAGTTCAAATATTTTAATGTGAATTACCTAGATGATAGACAATTAGACATTTAATATTAAGAATTAATTTACTAACAAACTTTGAATACTTCAAACTTTCAAAACATTATACCAATGCTATTCTTTTAATGGCTAAATCGACGCTAATCAACTGTTGAAACGAATGATACTCAAATTATAAGCATGCAAGAAAGAAGTACTCAGGAGAAAAATAAATATCAATATTCAATTTTTATGCATAATGATGATGATCTTCAAAGTTCAAACCAAAGTCGTTTTCTTGGCATTTGATTTTCTCTTATTCAATAGAAAAAACAATAGACTAATGTTATTTCTTAAATATCCGAAACAACCTTTATCAACATTTGAAGAAAATGATAAACATGTCATGATCTTATCAAATCAAGTCATTTTCTTGGTATTTGATTTTCTCGTATTCAAAACAATAATAACAACAAGTAAACATCGAAATTTTAAAGAACTTTGCAAGATTTCGTCAAATCCTGTTACATTTCAGTTTCAATTAGGGTTCTTGGAGGCTACTATATCCTAAATCATAACTTGGAGGCTACTCTAACTCATGTCTATATAAAAGGTAATATATTGTCTGAAGAGCTATCTTAAATTCCCAAAAACTATTGACATTTTCAATATCCCATAAAATCATGGGTACTCATTAAAGAGATCAAAATGCTCTCTTCTTAAACTAAGAAGATCCACAAAATCCTCTTTTCACGGAGATCAAATCCAAATCATCCTAAGTTCCTAAGTTCGAGAAATACGCTACTAATGACCCTCGAATTAGGAAAAAAATCAAGATGGAAAAGAATCAAGCAATGAACAGATTATAGTCACAATCCTTGTTTATCAATAAAATATTCTTATTTGTTCAGATTTTGTTTTGTGCTTCTTTATTTTCTATAAACAAAACTTTATTGAAAACAAATTGGCATGCCCAATAGGACCAAATCTGCCTTTCATCTCTTCTGTCATTACAAAATTACAAAGATGGAAGATACTTGAAGATGGAAATTAACTCAAGTCTTGTCTATGAGTTTCATCAAGATTACACTCACGACAAGTCTTGAAGTAGGGGACATTTATAGACATTAAAATTTTGTACAAGATTTCGTCAAATCATGTTAGATTTCAATTTTTGAAGATTACTCTATCCTAAACCCTAATTTGAAAGCTACTTTAGCTCATGCCTATATAAAGAATAACATAAGAGCCATCTCAATTATCTGAATAAGCTATTGGGATCTTCAATATCCCATAAAATCATGGGTATTCATAAAGAGATCAAGAAATCGTATCTCTAATATCCCATAAGCTATTGACATCTCCAATATCCTATAAAATTATGGGTATTCACAAAGAGATCAAACTCTCTCATTCTTGATAATCAAATACATCAAGAAATTCAAATAACAATCTCAAAATATCTTAGAGATCAACATGTCATCGTATATTCGAGAAATACACTACTAACAGCCCTCAAAATACGGACATAATCAAGAGAGAAGAATCAAGGATAAACAGATTGTACTCACAATCCTTGTTTACCAATAAAATATTTTTGTTTCTTTAGATTTTATTTTGTGGTTGTTTATTTTCTATAAACAAGAATTTGTTGCAAACACATACTCGGTGTAATTTTACAAGTAAGGTTTGAGAAGTATAGGATGTATATAGACTTTATGATAGATCCTCTAACTTAAAAAAAATGTAATTAAAGCATGTTAAAAAGGAAAACAACAACAATAAAATAAATGAAGCAATTGAAATAACAAATGTCATTCAAAGCAAGAGACTAATACTGTTCTTTTAATGGCCCAATAAACTTCTATATAACATTTTAAAGAAATGATAATTGATAGCCAATTACAGTATCATTTTCATTGAAGAGTTTAATTTCTATAGGCTAACAGACAATGTAGAAGAAGAGTTTACATGAAAAAAAATATCCTGCATCTATATCACCATGAAATAATCCATATCTTAAGCTCATGCAGTAAGAAAATATATACTTACAAATATACTTCATGATTATGATAGACAAGGGATTTAAAAAAAGAAAATTAACTATGCAAGAAATAAGCACTAGTACCAAAGAGGATAAAAATGATCAATTCATTTTCAAAATAATTGGATCATTGAGCTATGTAAACAAATTTTTATGGAATAAAGTTGCGTAGAATAATTCGTTCCTTTACCCAACCTGCAAATTGGCAGGAATTTAGTGGATCAGGCTACCTTTTTTACTATCTTCATTTTCTTGTCATTTAATTTTCTTCTCTTCCATTGAACTAGACTTCTTGCAATGAGCAATTGCAGCTTGAATAGCAGCCTGTAATTCTTCCATAGTACTATCACCACTTGAAGATGATGACGAATTACCATAATGACCCCCTGGTGTTGCTACAAGTACCCCACTGTTTGTTGGTGAATTCTTCATAGACACTGGTGCTGAATATGCACCTCTTTTGATTCCTTTATGACTGTTGCTTCCATTGTTATTACCCTTACTTCTGAAACTCAAATTCCCAGAATACGAGCAACTTTGTCTATGAAATTGCATGTTTTTTCTGCTACTACTGAATGACAAAAATGGCCTCATCATTTTCATGTACCTTTTTATAACTTGGCTAACATCAAATTTAAGCTTCCTCTCTGTTTTCTCTTTTTCGCCTTTTTTCCATTTGGGTAATCCAAACAAGGAAAATGATTTGGATTTTGGTTTTTGATGATCTTTTGGTATGTTAAAAGAATTTGTTTGATGATGATGATTAAGGTAGTGAAAACTGTGATTTAGATCATAATAAGTGTGATTATCGTCATCATAATCATGATTTAATTCACAATGATTAATGGATTTTTGGATACTTTTTGGGTCTGATAACGAATCTTTATTAATTGGGAGTGAAGTGTCAATGGAGTTTGTTGAAGAACGAGGTGAAACAGGGAGATGGGAAAGAAGATGAAGAGGGAGTAAATGGCCATGGAAGAATATTTCATCAGCTGGAGTTAAATCTATAGCAAATGGGTTCTGGTTCGAGTTTGAATTTGAATTTGGATTTTGCGGCTTTTTATTGTCAGGGGGTTTGGTGGAATTTGTTGGGTGAAGTGAAATTGTGAAGGAGAATTCGTGCGACGGAGATGACGATGCTGATGGTGGTGATGCTGTTGCCGCGGAGCATCCGCTGCCGGATGACGGTGGTGGATGTTGTATCTGCTCTGCTTTTTGATGGGTCTGCTTCACTCCTTCAATAACTCTAGTGTTGTTCATGACTAAGAAATGTTGATAAGGGGTAACAAAACTTAATACTACTGAGATCTAATATGGGGTTTCTTTATCAAGATTTCTTCTTCTTCTTGTTTGTTTGAGGGCAAAAAGCAAAAAAAAAAAAACGATACGGATAGATAGAGGAGGAGAAGAGTTTGTCGGCTAAAATGTCTTTTATGCTAAGTGTGTTGTGTGGCAATTATAGGGATATGAATAGGGAAGAGGGGGTGGGGGGTATGTGGTGGCTATGAGATGGAGATGGAGATGGAGATGAAATTTTCTTTTCTTTTGCCAATTATAGTGGGGTCATTTTATACAAGGTGCTAAGTTCAGAAAAAGAACACTGACACAACAAAATCCAAGGTTTTATTTAGCTTATGTTTTTATGGGGTCTAAAATCCGTAGACCAAAAACATATAATACCGGCTAGTCTATTTAAGTATAAGTGTACTTGTGGTATACTTGTACTATTGTATTCATGGGACGATGGTGCTTTTTTCTCCATGTAAGTAAATGTAGCTGTTGTCTTGAACTCCAACTATTTTGTGTATTATTATACTTGGGACCTTCATGGAAATATTCACAATGTACTCATTATAACACGAATTAATTTATCAAAAAATTTTAGTTTATTTGAGATGGCGAAATGGAACTTAATGAGAGGAATTTGAAAGTGGGAGCAGGTTTTAAATAAAGTCGATCGTGATTCTTTTAAGATGGAGATAGAGTAATTGATTAATATTTACTGTATTTATTACTATTATTATTTCAAATAGTAACTTTAATTGCTATATATAACATTTTAAATTTGAAATTTGTCTTTATTACTAAATCTCAAAATATTTGTCATAAAACACTTGTAATTTTTAAAGTTCAAAATAAAATTAACTATTTTTTTTAAATTTTACCCTTAATAGTAATTGTTCTTGAATACTACAAATGCTTCATATATTTCATATAAATAGAGTATATTCGATGAAAAAAGATTATTTCCTCTATCCCAATTTATATGTCACATACCGCTTTCGAAAGTCAAACAACTTAAGTTTAACCGTTAATTTTGACATACTATCTTCAAGTTTTTTGAAATAAATTTTATAAATTTGAAAACTACGTAAAAAGTACCTTAAATTGCAATAATTAATAATTTAAAATATTTTTAAAAAATTATAATAAAAAATAGACATGTTTAAATCTTAAAATTCAAAATGTGGTGTATAAAATAAAACGGAAAATAATACATTTAAGATATAAATAAAATAAAAACAATTAAACATCTTCCTGATTAATTTTCCCTTAAGGTGGTATAAATCATTTTGTAATAGTTTCACCTTATAGGTACGTGAGAAATCATGCAAAAGAAAGGCATAAAATGGAGTACACCTTTTTCAAGAATTTGATTTGATGATAATTGCATCTTGCAGTTAGGTAATTGCAACTTTAGTGTCTTTTTTCTGCACGCAAATGGCTTGGGAATAGTTGTTTTATTTGTTAGTATAATATGACCCATTTTAGACTAGGTACCAAATCTTCTCTCCTCTCACTAGCATCACTTAGGTTTACTTTATTTTAACTAAGTATAATATTGTAACTGTCATACTAAAAGAGTATATGCATATCTTGGTACAGTATTGGGTCAAAGTACACACATTGTTTATTTTGGGACCATTTAAAAGGTTCAATCTATCTAGACGAACTAAACAAAACGCCTTCTTGTTAATGCATGTAAGGGTTACATGTTATGGGTCACATATGTTGTGCCCACTAACATTGATCACCCAGACTTTTCGAGTTTGAATCTTGAAATGAAAAAAATTATATTGATTTGTTTGACGCACTAGGACTACTTATTTGGGATTGATGATTAGATCACGGTGCAAATATCTCTTTCGGAGAAACTAAATATTATGAGAAAAAGAAAATGGTCGCTTGAATCGTAATCCAACATTTTGTAAGTTATACCTAACATTTGACAAGAGTCTAATGTTTTGTATGAGCAAATATAAAGTTGAATTTAATGATGTCCAAGAGTACAATTTTCCAAGGACTATAACTGCATTCCTTCTATAAAAATAAAAAATAAAAAATGACAGTTTTAATGGCAACCTAGTAAAGGATGCATAAATCAGCCAAAAAGAACCTCATTTAGTGCCCAATATAACTATATATCTAATAGATTCTCCAAAAGAGGGTAAATGATATATATGAAAAGGGAAGTGGAGCATAACATGATACAAAGTGTTTGAAAGATTGTTGAAATAAAAGTAAAGTGCATTAAAATTAAAGTTGGTGTATGTTAAGAAAGACCAAAAAGAACATACGAAAGTAGTAGTAAGAGAACTATTTAACAGTTAGGTAAAGGTTGGGAGTTGGGGGTAGTGAGACCATACACACGTGTACTAAGGGGTCCATTTTAGAGAACATGGTTAGACCACAAGAAGAATTTTGGAATTTTGGCTACTTAGTTAAGGTCAACATCTCAATCATAGAGCCATTATTTGAGTGCACACACCCCTCTTCTCCAACCAAAATTAAACACCACTCCAATTTTATATAATTAATCATCATATATTCATTCAAATATTCTAAGCTAAAGATAAGAGATCTTTACTTGTTTCGTCTTGCCATCCTACAATTCATAGTGTTGTCTCTTTTGAGAAATGGAAAGAGAAGAAAAAAGCATATAGGTTTCAAGTTGTTTAGTGGGCAAAGAAAGAAAAAGGGAGTTTTTCCACTAAGGATATTTGTGCTTTGACCATCATCAAGTCTTTGTTCTATACCATGGTTGTTTCTCTATGTCCTTTTCTAGATTGTAGATTTGAGAGTGTTTCCACAAGCACCAAATACTACAAGTTCAACATCGAAAACACTAAGTTCAGTGGAACCCCCATAGCATATCAAACCATGAGTTCTTGAGTTCAACAAAATTCAATGCCTACAAGGCTAGACAAGCGTGGACGACATAATAATATAGGGTATAGGGTCCAACACTACAACCCGTCTCTATTGAATTGTGTAACCATCTTTATCTTAAGGTTTTAGTTCACTAGAAAAGAGGACATCTATATCAATCTAATTATTATGTCCTATCATAATTTTGTATAGTATATGATAAGATAGTATTAACACTATGGCAAATGTTAATGGTTCCCTCTCGAGGCTCCGCACAAAGAAATCACCAATAATTTTTTCTGAATAATTTTCAGATGAAAGAATGTGATATGACAAAGGAAAGAACAATTTCAGACCAAGAAGATCATTTGTGTTGTTGCTTTCCAACACTCCAAATTTTTGGTACATTGTCACATCATTGCAACTCCCGAATTTACATTTATCTAGCTATATTTTTGCGTCAATTTCCAGAGACTTTAAAATATACGTCGGCAAAAGAAATCAAGTATATGCTCTATACATTGATACTTTCAACATTAATATGATAAATCAATCAATCAGACGAATATAGAAAACATCAATACGAATCCAAAAACTTCTTCATTTAAACTCGTTTCATATCATTATCGTACTAAATAAAACAAAAATAAGCTAAATATATATATATAAGAAATAAGTGTCAGCTTCCAATGTTTGCACTTCTTGCTGGAGAAGGGAGTGATTAATGTATAATACAAGAAAGTTAATTTAATAAAGATGATGATCAGCAAGTTTCTCCTGGTAAGGGAGGTCAAAGAGAAAAACAAAAACTAAACTCAAAAGGATCTTAACCAAACTTTACTAACTAATAATGTTACAACGAAAAATGGCGATCATTTCTTCACCATTAATTCACTATTTGAGTGTACATTTGAATATAAGCATAGGAATTACCTCTGACGTGCTTTTAATAAGGCCTTAAATTAAGATATTCTTAAAGATAATCCAAATGTGAAACCTTTTTTAGAAATGGCCCAATTATGTACGACGCTGTTCAGAGAACAATTTTCCGAGCCAAAGGAGGCAAACTAGAAATACTAAAGCATGTATCTCACAAGTCACAGAAGCCAGTATGCGTTCTTTGTTTACTGAAACAGAAAGATCCATTGGGACAATGATGCCATACCTCCGATTGTAAATTGTCAATGAAGCAGTCGTTAGTATTGCATATTTGCTTAACTAGTCACTCACTACTATATCTTCCATCTGCAGTCGATATATTTCAAGTCAAATGAGTTCAGCATGCTTACAGAAAGTGAGGCAACTGACCTCCAGAAGGTCTCCGTCCTTCCATGGCTTCTTTCTTCTCTTGGCAGCTTGAACATAGGAAAGGGCCGTCCCATGGCCGTGAACTTCTTGTGTTCGAGGAGCCAGCATGTATTGAAACTCCTTGTCCGGGCTTTATCTCTACTTGACAGACGGCACATATGAATAACTTAAAGATGTTGCAGACTGGATATTTTGCGTCTAACCTGCAATTATGGGAAGAAAGCACATATAAACACTAGACCTGAGCCATCGCAATATCTGTAATGGGACTTGCGATAAATATATCAGAATCACATTATATGTAATGACACGCTTAGCATGAGACAAACCTGTCTGAAAGTGATGCAGATCCTTCCTCAAATAGTTCTTCCACAACATCCGGTTCACAAAAATCTTTCTGAATATTAGATGATGACTCAGAAGTCCTTTTGCGAAACATAGACTTGAATACTCCTTTTCCTGACCTTTTGGATGGTGGCGCTGGAGGATTTGCTTTTTCCGGGAGCAGTATATCAATCACGATACAGGTTGTATCATCTCGAATCCCTTTTGGCTGTATGGCTTCCTGCAAATTGGAAGAAGAGTTAAGAATAGATAGAAGCAAATCCAATCAAGAAACAATATTATAATAAATCAATTAGATATCACGTAATGATCATACTTTAACAATTTGAGAAGCTGCAGCATCTGCAGGCATTCCACGACTACATTCAACAGCCGATTCTGCAGACAAAGCATCCCAGACGCCATCACTTGCTATTACTAGCCTTCCACCAGCTGATGTTAGCTGTTGACATAAAGTTTAAAATTGTTTAGAACATATATGACATTCAATAAGAAACAAAAAGAACTTGAGCAAATACAACACCAAAACATTCAGGCCCATCTAGAAGAAGTTATTCTAGATTAAAGGGACATACAAATGAAGAATAAAATCTCTTCTTCAGATAATAAAATGAATAAAATCCACAATGTTCCAAGGTTTCTAGGATGTGGGAAGCCAGGAACTGCAATAACAACAATATACCCAGTGTAATCCAACAAAGTGGTGTTTGGGGAAGGTAGAGTGCACGCTGACCTTACGGGAAATCTAAAGATGAGAAATCCTGACAAAAGTCCACCTCATCATCAAGCACGAGACTTATTGACATTCAAACAATAAAATTAAATGCTTTAGTGTAGGGCCTCAAGTCAAACGGTACTATCCATATCTCAAATTTGTCAATCATTATAGAATAGTGGGAAGAAGTATATATTTGCAAGTGAACTCGAGCTACACGTCTATTGTTGCAGATACACAAAGGAAATGAAGAGCGATGGGACCAAGCACATACAAAGCAGAGCATAATACATGGTACACCAACCTTTACTTGCTTCACATAGGGTACAGGAACTATATATTCGCCAACA
>JBDJHY010000087.1:21033203-21043517 GCA_039654485.1 Withania somnifera
CCATACCTACGTGAGGGGAGCTACTCCAGTTTACTAATTTGACATCAGATCCCAGATCCTTAAGTCGCTGAGCAAAATTGTAAATAGTTTGATAGGGAGCAAGATCATCATCTTCTGAGCACAATATGAGATAGGGAGCACCCGTGGTCTGTCAGAAAAAACATTTACTTCAAGCAGAAATATACAAGGAGCAATAACAATAAGCAGAATCAAAAAAAGCTGAGAGACACTCACAACAGAAGCATACAGAGTCTGCCAATACTCGGCACGGTGTGATTCAAATCTTCTAAGGAAGAGAGCATCAAGACTGGATGCTATTCCATTTGCTATCCATGAGGCTAGAGGAGGAGGACGTGACATTCCAAGAATGGTTGGATGTAGTATAAATCTAGTACCCAGATCACTAGTAAAGTCAACCGGAGAAGAATCGAAAATATAGCCCGAGAGACAGTCTCTAACAAGTCGGAATTCACCCTTCATATTAAACATATTAAACAAATTATCAGATCAGAGATTACTGACAGCGTTATCATGTTACTTAAGAAATAAGGCAATGAACTATGACAATTAGGAAGTGGGTGGGGTGGGGGTATCATAAGTTTTTAGAAGATAAAGCAACCAAAAAATGACACAAGGAAGAGGAGGATTATGATATGCTAGCAGTGTTCCTGGTATATAGAAATCTTTTAGATAGAATTGTACAAGTAAGCTTCAAATTTTGAAAACAGAAATCCCCGTTATGAAATGGAAACTAAGCTGGCATTTAACCAGTTTGCTGATGCCCAAGCATGTCATATAGTAGCAGGCTCATATCTAAATATTGGGAAAGAACATAAAACATCATCAGCAACTACCACTACGCCTCCGTCCCAAACAAGTTGGGGTGAAAGAACATAAACATCATGAGAGAAAAACATAATGGGTATACCAGATTGACATGTTCTTCACATTTGCCCTCGATTATCTGTAATCAAATTAAAGAACAAAAGAAATTAGTTGCACCAAGACGAATACACTTTAATAGAAAAGAAAGAAATACTTCAAACTGTTGTATGTACTGATGTACCTATGGGCAATGATGATCATACTACATTTTTTCAAATAATTTTCAAGGAATTGTTTTTTACCTGGAGAACCTTATACATGCATGCTTTTGGTCCACCAGAAAAAGATGCAAAGACAACAGGGCATGGCCTAACTTTCAGCTCCTACACGTACAACATTAAACAAAGATGCCATTAGAAAGTCATAACATGATAGAGATATGGCTATTAAATTCTATATAATAATAACCAAGTCCTCATTCATTCTCTTTCAATTAGGTCAGTCAAAGAGATTTGAAGAAAATAAATACTAAGGTTCCGATGGAATAGGCACTCATACGTCGCGTTTGTATAACCATTGGCGAGTAAACGGGAAAAGGAAATATACAGAAAGATAAGCCACCTTAAACTTTGAGACTTTTATTAGATTTGATGAGTTTGGATTATCTCCTTGCTGTTCAACCATGTCAATTTTTCAACCAGTGAGAGCAGTTGCGAAAAAGCTCATTAAGATAGTAAATCTGCTTAGTCTTCTGAAAGGAGATGGCTAACTGCTTCCAAATTAGGTATGTAAGCAAGCAATGGATTCACTACAGTTCCTAGGTATATGTGATCTCACTTTAGAAAGGCATCAGAAATGTAAAGAGTTCAAAACATGTATTCTATAAAGTTGGTGATGACTTCAATCGACTTTTGGGAGATTGCTTGTTAGGCTACTCCTCTCTGAGACAGGTTCATCTGAATATTATACTCTCATAGAAGCAAAAGAGTCTCGAATTTCAGATCATCTGAAATTTGGACTAATTGGCTTCTCACAGGTTCGTAATTCAGAAGGCCATGCTGTTTGTAGGAGTAAGATCGTCTACATCTTTCTACTTCATTTTCGACTCGAAAGAAAGAGGACTTCGCAGTTGGCATCTGTGACACAGCTCTTGTAGAACTTTCATACCACAGCCTCAAATTTTAATGGAGCAGATGCCGATTTTCTCTTTCACATAGTTCAAAACATCTAGGAAAAACATTTCTTTTCTTTGCAAACCCTTATATGCTAAATGTGGAACAGGAGATCCTTCCTTTGGAAACCAACCTGGAAAACTAAAGTATAGGTTCTACACCGTCAATCCTGAGGCAAGATAACTCAACAAGAGGGTGAAGGAAACTACATAATAATGTTAATATGCATCATATGGGAGCAGAGGCTGTTAACCATTTTCTACTCCTGTCTGAAGTATTGCTGGATTTTTAGCAAATGTTCTACTTCATTTTTGTCACATTGAGTCATGTCTTTGGCCATTCATGATTGCATTGTTACCTTGGACGAGAGAGCGTTGTAAACTCAAGGACATGGAATCTGGAAAATGGTCCCACAATACCTTATCATGGAGACCTTGATGAATGAGAGACATAGAGAGCTCTTACTTTTCCGTGAAATTTAAATAAGATTATTCATACAATAAAGCTTTCACAGCCCACCAATGATCCTTTTTGTGCACTAACATGGATAAGTGCAAACTCAAATGCCCTGGACCCCCAAAATTTTTGGTGGAAAGAAGAGTTGCAGGAGCTGAAAGTTAGTGACTTTCATGGATTCTTTTGGTCCTTCTTAAGACTTTGCTCAATGTAAACTAGATCCTTGCATTTACTCTTTTTGATGTTTTGCTTTAACACCAGGATTTTACTTTGAATCGTCAATAAAGATACCCACTTTTACCAATGGAAGAAAAAAGATTGTAACTTCACATAGGACTAACCTCAACAAGCTCATTCAGAATCTCTGCTGCCAGTGCAGAAGCTTTATCAGGAAAAAACCTGCAAGATTAATGAGTAACAATCTCATAAGTTTGCGTTGCAGGTTCACTTTCTTTAAACTTTGGACTCTAGGAGAAAGATGCAGCTAACTTACTGTGAACATCACCAATATTATAATAAAAATCCATAATCAGTGTAAGCTTGAAAATTATCCTAGAATCCACCACCTTTTCATTGATCACTAATAAAAGAGTTCCATATGAGCATCCATAGTATTAGAAAAGGTACAATCGATAATAGACTCCTGATTTGAAACTTGAAGAAAATTCCAATAATTGATTACATCATCTACATCAGCCACCTACTTATTCTACATTTCTATTCGACCGGACAAGAAAGAAACTGATTTGTTTTTTTGGGAAATCTCTGATAAAGATGGTAATAGAAAACCAAGAATGAAATCAACAAGTTACATTTCGGAAAGAACATAAGATTACCTCACTCCACAAGCCAAAGTTCAATATTAGTTGACATCAACTAAACATGGATAAGTTCATCTCACGTTAAGTTCAATTTATGCACCATCAATTCTCACAGTTACAGATCATCAAAAACCATTAAGACCCACCAAAATTTTTATTTACACTACTCGAAAACTGCCTACAACAAAAATTGACAGAGAGTCTATCTGACTATCTTCATGATGTACTATCAATGGTCAAAAAGTCATAAAAAAACTTAACTTTTAAATAATTAGTCAAATTCCAGCAATCTCAATAAGAACAAGATAAGAGGAACTAACTTCTCCAACAATACAAAACACCCAAAGAATCAAAGAAATGCAGAAAACAAGAACAAGGCAAGCTAACATGGAGCTTATCATCATATGATCCTCAATTGAGGTTAAGACTTCAAAGATAATCTAAATGAATAACCACTAGGTCTCAGGTTTCACAAAAACACTAGGTAATTTTTTCCTATGATATCCTAGCCTAGGACAGGTGACAGCCGTGGAATTAGACGTAACAAAAGAAAGAAGCTAAAATGAGATAAGGGTGCATACATATTAAGGAATTGAGAGTGACAAACAAGAGAATTCCATCCAAGAGATGAGTAGAGATCAACATAGTTCTTGAGGTGTCGATCTTGACTTGACATCCATGCGAACACCACTACTATTCCTTCCACTTTCCCTCTCTCTTTTCTCCCCCAATAATACCTTCCTCGAAAGCCCCACATCCTAAATTTCTCCAAATCTTGCAAAATCTACAAACCCCACAAAACCAACAATAAACAAGATTAAAGAAAGTTGAAAGGTAGGTGTGATGAGCTTAAAAGTTTGGTCCTTTTTTCTGGGGTGTTTTTTCTTTCTTGATATGTGTAATGTTAAACTATTCTCTTCACTTTCTTTATATATTTGATGATGATGGTTCACCCATGGTCCATACTTGTTCCTACTTTGGATTTTTCTGTAATCATTGAGAACGCCTCTAATTCTATTAAAATCTCTGCTCACCCAAAGCACTGCCACATAGCATTCAAAAGAAAAGTACTATTCTACCCTTGTTTTGTTCCACGTGACAGCTTTTAATAGGTAATTGATAGAGTTAGCATCACAGCTGATGAAACTGATAATCCCTCCGTTCGTTTTAGTCGGACTTATATTAAGAATAGTTATTTATTAAAATAAATTTTTAATTAAAAATTAAATGATGTGACAAATGAAATGGCAACTACAAGCCGTAAAGGGAAAGTCTTCAGCCAATTAATTAAATTGTACTTTATTTTATATTCACAGACTTCATAAATTATTTTTAAGGTGCCTAATTTCATCAGAACTAATGAAGCTGTCGTAATTGACCAGGAAATAAATAAAAAATGGGATAAGGTATAACCATTATTGCGTTAGACAACAGCAACGGTAACAAAAGCATCATTAATTTCACTCCAAATTAGTTTTCAGGACCATTTGGAAGATAAAATAATCTACGCAGCTCCAAATTAGTTAACAAATCTTTGTTGCATTACTTCTATCCCATTAATTGATCACCAAATTAGTAGCCATTGATGTCAACTTTCCTCAATCTATATGGACACATCGCTAAAGTATAGATAATCGTCCATAGAAAAGTGAGATCAGTAACCTGAAAAATAAGAAATATTTACGCTAATAGTTGTAAAATATCGTCACACTAGTATATATATATATATATATATATATAAAAGTTAATTTTATTTTTTCTAAATGTGAACAGCCATGCTGTTGTCACTACCAATCTGTTTAAGCAACACAACAAAATGCATACAAAGAAACAAGCCATCCAAACATCGTGTCCTTAGGCAACATAAGCTATTTTCACTTCCCTCTTAAGCTCATGCTCTTCCGCTTCTGATTGATAGCAAAACGTCGTGCCATAGCAGGGTTGTAGAATGTTCTCATGTGCTCTGACAGTTTGTGAATGGCTCGTAGATCACCAGTGGCTGAAAGCCGCATTAGAAATGAGTCAAATTTGCGGTATGGCAGTTTCATACCCCTGTTCATAGCTTCTTCCAAAAGGAAACATGCCTCTTCAGTAGCATTGTTATCAAAAAGCCCTTCAATCATCTCACAATATGTTTCTGTAACACGCACACAACCCCTCTTAGACATCTCGTGCCAGGTCTCAAAGGCTCCATCAACGTCACCCATTCTAAAGAACATCACAATTAGCATATTATACGTCTGTACACTGGGAACACAGCATACTTCCGTCATCTTCTGATAAAGCCTAAGTGCTTCATCTCTGTCTTTATTGTCGCATAGGACCTTAAGAAAACAGTTGTAGGTAACTATATCAGCAGGGTATCCCTTGTTTCCCATCTCTTCCAAAAGCTTATAAGCTGCCTCGGTCTTTCCAGCCAAACACATACCTTCAATCAGTTCCTTGTATGTTGAAACATCAGGAACACATCCACTATTTAACATATCTCCTAAAACCTTAAAACTCTCTACCATCATATCATTCTGAACAAGAGCCACGATCATAATAGTATAGGTTTTTGCTGTGGGAGAAGACATGGTTGAACCTTTAGTTCTCATAAACTCGAGAAGTTCAGCAGCCTTCATCACCATTCCTGCGGTGCAAAACGTCTCAATGGCAGTATTATAAGTGAAGTTATCGGGTGTATGTCCTATGTTGATCATCTGTTCAAGAATGCTCATAGCTCTATCCGGGTTTCTAACACGACACCAACCAAAGAAAAGAATGTTAAAAGTATCAGCAGTTGGCTTAACTTTACTTTTCACCCGCGCAAACAGAGCTTCAGCTTCCTCCGCAAGGCAGCACTTACACAAAGCATCCAACAACAAATTAAATGCATATACTTCGGGTTGTGTCTTCACTCGTATCTTCTTCTTCCTAGCAAATTTATGAAGATGTGTTAAATGCTTTTCAGTATACTGTCTAAGAATTTTCAACAACACTTCTAAAGGAACCAAACTCTTATCATTTCTCTTCATGTAGTCCAGAAGATCACAAACAACACGAAACTGCTTCACCTTATATTTCGTACTAGACAATATATCAATCATCTCATTGTATGCCTGAGGCTCGTGACTATAGTTTTCTCGATGTCCTGCCCACGTAAAGAACCTAAACGCTAACTTCTCTTCGTACCGAAGCTTTTGCAAGACCTCCAACACCAACGGCGTTGTTAATTCTATTTCAAGCTGATCAAGAGCTCTCTCCATCTTATGCCCTGGAGTAGAGTGATCCACAACAACCTTGTAAACCTTATCAACGGGATCACTTTCTGTTGTTTTATCCAATGAAGAAAATGCAGCATTTTCAGCACTATAAAACCGGAATGATGGTATACAAAATCTTGACCTTCTGGTCAAGATAAATGATACCCTTGCAGCAAATTGATATTGTGATTCATATTTGCTGGCAAGCCAAGGACTATGTGTGGATGCTATTGAATTTGGCCTTAGATTTTGATGAAGTATGTGATTTTGGGAATGTAATTTCCTCCTCAAAGTCTTGTAGATAAATGAGACAACTTTGAGCTGAGACATTATTAATAAAAAGGAAAACTCAATGTACTAAAGCTCTTGCAATGCACACACAGATCAGAAGTGTCTATTACAGAATCTCTACCAAAGATTCAATGCAGACGAATACTTAAATTTCACAATGAAGCAAAACAAATCATCTTCGAATAAATATATGTGTGTGTTTTCGTTGAGGCATTTCATCGAACAGATGGAATCTGCGGTGCAGCACGACAGAGCTCTCACCAAGACGTCTGTTGTCTCTCACCAAAGGTATGGATTAGTAGGACGTCGTTCTGTTTGCTCTTTGACGCATGTAAAACATTCAATTGCCTCTTGAGATTTTAACACGTGAATTGGGACAGAGGAGTAATAAATTGGAACAAGTAATCTTACTTCAAAATCAGTATATTTTAAGTACCTAAAATATTTTATTTGAATAGAAGAAATTCAGCTCCAACAAGACATGTTGATGGATTTTTCTGTTAAAGTAAACATCTAGCCGAACGAAATATTTATAAATCTAATAAATGAATATATAACATACATGTTTTTCATATATAATTAAATAACATATATTTTTTGTTTTAATCTTAAAAGGATCAATCTTTTTATGTTAAAAGGTTTGAACTTAAAAAGAGGGAGTCAATTCACTTAATTCAGTATTTGCCGAGCGTTATTGTCTTTTTTGATTCAGAATATAGTTTTTTTTATTATTATTAAGGAAGAAAGTTTTTATTTGAATGATCTCAGTTAATTTTTTTTTTTTTCAATTTATGTTTATTTTTTTACTTCAATTTCAAATCTCGATATGTGAAATCTATCTTCCACCATCTATACTAAAATTGTTTGAGAGACATGATTTAAGCTAGTAAAAACAGAGAGACATAAGAAAATCTGATAATGGCATCAAATCCTTTCTTCTTGTGAAAGATAGAAGATATATATAAAAACTAAGTTAGAGAGTTCACAGGGTCAGTGACCCAGCAGCCGTATTCTTAACACTATTTTTGCTCTCTAAACAAGAATGTTTCAATAAAATTAATAGTTTAAAGTAAAATTTTAATAAAAAATCTTATGTATATATAGATATATAAATTTATATAAGAAATTTGGAGTTATCTTTTTTATTTAAAATGACATAAAGCTTTTAGTTAACCTCAAGTAGTAAATAAAATTAATGATTAATGCTATATAATAGATATTAGTCATGTATTCATCGTACAATTATTTGAATGTTGTTGTTAAAGTTTTATTGATTATTATAAAATTAAGTTATTTAATTCATAGTTTAAAATTTTATATTTTAAGAGGTAGATAGTTTTTTTTTTCTAAATATAAATTTTGAACCTTTTTTCTTTTTACAATCTTAATTATTATTTTAAGCAATTAAATCACCATTAAATTTTTTTGGGATCTCAATACTTTGACGTCTAAAGCAAACATTTCACTAGCTTCACCAATGTCTCTGATAACATTAACGAAAGAATGCAAATATCATTGTCTGAAAAGAGAAATAGAAAGAAGAGAAGAATACAAAAGAATGGAGGCTAATAGTAGAATGAGAAGCCTTTAAACCCTAAAACAATACAAAAAGCCTATATATAGGCTAGACTAAACTAAATAAGGAAAAGACTAAATAAGAAAAAGGCTATACTATCCTCACAAAGCATAATAATTATTTTAACAGCTGCATGCAAGATAGCATGACCCCAAACAGTAGTGGGCAATTTCGTTTTCATAAATAGTGGTCTTGCGATTTGCAGGCACTTAATAAATGACTCTACAAGGCCATTTGGGTAAGAACGCTATAGGATACTTAAATTTTTATCCCAATTGATAAACAATAATTATTAGAAGCTTGGAATATAACTTATCCAGCATTATCGAGGTGAATGGCCTTAATAGGATAATTTAGGAATTGCTCCTTAACCGAATTGTTTGTGCCAACAACTTTGCAAACGCCAAATTGCGGGATGATAAGAGGCACACACGGGACCATCTTGAAGATGCATCAATTCGGACCCTAATATATTTAAATACTCCACTAGGTGGGTTGATAGGTCCATATATGTCCCATGTATACATTTCAAAATTTAGGGAATTTGATGCCAACCTTCATTAGTAATAGTCTCATAATTAATTTTCCTTGATAACAAGCAACACATGAAAATTCATGACTTGTAAGGATCTTCAGGTCCTTTAATGGATGCCTAGTGGAATTCTTAGTGATTCATCTCAATATTGATTCAGGGTGACCTATTCGGTCATACCACAACATAAAAGTATTTATATCAGTAAACTTCTGGTTTATGATAGAATGCGCTTCAATTGTACTAATCTCTGCATAATATAAATCAAAAGAAAAAGTTGGTAATTTTTCCACAACAGATTTCTAAACGAAGACATTCTTGGTAATGCCAAGATATTTTTTTATTTATTTCATTTATTGACTCCGCATGATACCCATATCAACGGATATCTTTAAAACTTAACAAGTTTCTTGGGGATTTAGAAGAGATTAAAACATCCTCTATAACCGGTTTTATCCTTTTAGGTAAAAATATATTAGCACTTTCGGAGCCTTTAATCAATTTTAAATTATTAGAAATTATCGTAACATTTGTCTTTCTTCTCAGTAAGTGGGAGAAGTATTTCTCATTTTTTAAAATGATATGAGTTGTTCCACTATCAATTACACAGATATCGTCATGACTCAACATTGATAAAATCTTAGGTACATCCATATTTTCTTCTTAAAAATAAAAGAATAAAACAAAAAAATATTATAATGTTACTATTAAACATTTATATTATTTTACATAAATTTTTATTTATCATAAATTTTTATTTATTTACAAGGCATATAAATATATACATTAACAAGTTACCAAAATGATAAAACTTAACAACTATTTACATTGTCGCAGGTTCATCACCTATTTGGTGACCTACTTTTCCTTCAGGGAAGAACAAATCAGCTACATCTAGTTGCATAGAGTAATATTATCTTCCGTGATGAAGTTTGTCTCTAGCTTGTTTTCTTCTATGAAAGGGATGCTTGATATAGCTGGACTAGTCGCTTCAATGCACGATAGATGTGCGACCAGTATCCTTTCCCTCCACATTTATGAAGAAATTTTCTAAATATCTTGGGCATCGTATCATGCTGCTCATCCTTTCTTTTGCGTTGCTGGTCGTTATTTACTGTAAAGCAACCATCACGATCATTATTCTTTCTTTGACCTCGGTCACTACCACGTCTAGGGTCGCGACTTCTTTCATGTTGTTGAAAATTCACATCATTTACTTCAGGAAATGGAGCGGATCCAACTGATCGATTTTCATGATTCTTCATAGGAGGTCTGCTGTTCGACAATCAGGAGATGTGAGATTCATTCAAAGTATTTTGTGAAGTTCATACCTCGCCATTGCTAATATAGGAGCATATTTGAGGCCGAAAAAGTGGAGTAGGTCTTTTTAAGTATA
>JBDJHY010000087.1:21066281-21076394 GCA_039654485.1 Withania somnifera
GCATATGAGATACATCCTCACTGAAAGAACGCATGCTTCCCATTGCCATTGTGAAAGGATGCTGAAATTCTAAAGTGTAGCAATATCCATGTAATGTCAAATTGCTGATGCAGGATAATGAAATTGATACAAAGAATAGGAAATTACAAGCTCTTGGCAGGTAAGGCAATTAAGAAGGTTCTTGTTTTGCAGATTCACCTCTTATATAATGAGCTTCTAACCTAAGATATAAGGAATCATATAAGGTCCTGTTTCCCCACTAACAATTCTAAATATGTCACAGTAACCGTGACACGTCCTAGAATATAAGTCCAGCATTCATAGGTAACAGGTTCTTGAATGCAACTCCTACATTTAAAGGTAAAGGTTCTTGAATCCAACTCCTTCACTGATGTAACCTGCACTCTTTACATTTATTAGTAGTCCAACTTACACAGGACGACTTAGTTGATAGTAATTGGACACCATAATACAAGTGTGCCGGCAAAAGCTGTCTGTTGGATGAGGATTATGGCCAGAATTTTATTAAATTACAGAATCTAATGGCACTCAAAAAAAAAATATTTTTATCACCACATATACGCACACAGCATCCACAGTGGATAAGAACAACCTACTGATTCACATAACTAGAACTACTAAAAAGAGCTAAAGATGAGTAAGCTAACAAATAGGGTAATTTGATAAATTAAGGCAGGAGAATTTAATATTCAAGCGAAGAAAGAGCAAAGAGAAATGAAACATCAAAACCCTGATATTATGTCAGTTGTTAGGAAAAAAAACTACTTTATCTGCCCAAGCTAACATATGATTCATGTGCACCCAAGGGTGTGACCTAGTGGTCAATGAAGTGGGTTGAGGACCATGAGGTCTCAAGTTCAAATCCCACGAAGACAAAAGCACTAGATGATTTCTTCTCACCTGCCTTGGCTTTTCATCAACCATAAAAAAAATTATTGTGCCTCAATCCAAAGCAAATTCAGATTGATTGTAAAAATTGCATTGTCCGTAATGCTTTCATTTAAACCAAAATCTATAAGCCTATCCAAACAAGTCCTGAATTTTCCCAGTAGCCAAGGTAAGTTGGGAAAACTCTGGAAGCCTAAAATTCCACAAAACAAGGAGAAATTTGGAATATTCACTACATACTGATTTGTAACTTTAACTTGATAGATAGAGTTTCCTCGTACCTATTGCTAATGGGAGGTGATAGATATCCTGTGGTAATTAGTCAAGATGCACGTAAGGTGGCCTAAGCACATCATTATAAAAAAAAAAGTAGTATATGATTCATGTCTCAATCTCAAACTAGTTGGACTCGGTTGTATGAATCTTTTATATTCATTCAACTCTATTCGGACCAATTTCCTTCCAATCTAAGTTGCTCGGACTCTCCAAAATGTTGCCGGACCCGTGTCGGATCCTCCAAAGATCGCTACTTTTAAAGGATCCGTCACGCAGCCAATGGCATTTTTAAAGAGTCTGAGTGATCTATAATACTAAATTATTTGGACACTATTACGATATCTTTTAAAACAACTTCACCAAATCTGCCAGTTACTCAGTACCATTCATGTGTCTCATAAACAAACAAAACTATTAATCCAATACCATCAAAGGCTAGAGATTTTACACTTCTATGCTAAAATTGATTAGGAACACTAATCCTACCAATATAAATAGCTCAGTTAGTTGACTACTGAAGTCCCACCTTATTATGAGTGTTCGATCCCCCACTTTGTAATCCCCCGTCATTTCCCCTTCCGCTACACATAATTTATTTCTGTAAAAGAATCACGGATTCAAATTCTTACATTTTGAGCTGAAAAATGAAATCGGGTAACAAAGTGCCCAAAAAAAAAAAAAAAGGGGAAGCGATGGTAGTACCGTTAACAGGATTTCTCGGAAAAGCTGAGGAAAAGTGCGGTGAGAAATGGAGGTGGCGGAGGGAGTGGTGGTTGACGGTGGAGGTGGTGGTGGCTGCGGCCGCGCCCCCGGCGGCGGAGACAGTAGATCTGCGGCATACGGATCGATACAAAGACCGCATCAGTAGCATTTTCTCCATTTCTCTGCTTTAATTTTCTCGTTTCTTCTTTGCTAACTGAATCCTAGGTTTCCACTTTCCAGCAAAACAGAGAAATTCTCTTTTCTGTTTTTTTTCTTCAAAAATACTAATGTAGACATTTTGCAAATTATAATAAAGTATACAGGAATTAGTTCTGATTTATTATTACACATAGTAACCATTTTTCTTGTTTTGAAGAAAATTTAATTAAATTTGCTAGTTAGAGAATATTTTTGAGAATGTTAGAGGCCTATAATTATTTTATAACAGTCAAATTTTTTCAATAATAACATTTTTACTATATTAGAAATGGCTCATTTGGTGACGCCTATCTTTTAATAAGAAATCATGTAGTAAAAATAATTTTATAAAATATCTTTAAAAAATAATAACATAAATAAATAATTTTATAACGATGGTGGCATAAATAAGATAAAATTTACGTAATAATGGCATAAATAAATCAAGTTTTTAATGAATGAAATAAATAAGTCATTTTTAATAATTTTCAGCCTCTTGAGTTAGAGTATTACTTCATTATTATTGGTAGATAAATAGGAACTAGAAAAATACTAAAAAGATATATATAAAAAAAAATAGGCATGTCTACTATTTGGATGTCCATTCTGAGACTAATTTTTATTTTGAAACTTGATTAATTTGAAATTCGCAAAAAAAGTTCTTACTTTAAGAGTGAACATTTTTGCCATATTAAATATCTTTAGTCTACCAAAAGTTAAATTAGTAAAAGATAAGTATTATTCATTTTTAAACTAAATTTTTATTCATATATACCGGGTAACTTTTTATTAAAATATCTACATGTGACTACTCTTATCCAAATATGACTTTGCCATAATTATAATAATCTTTTTTACCGTATCACTGAATTTTTTCCAGTTATAATCATAACGTCGCTAAAATTATTTAAGTAGGGGATAAACTAACTAGATTTTCTGTATAACATTTTTGATTCGTCAAATTTATTGGGAGTCACTTGTTATCAAGTTGGATGGTAAATGATATGTTGACCACTCTTTTGGACATATAATCTCTCCAATGAAGTGCTCTCTTTCCTATTTATGTAATATGCGTTGAATTTTTAAAGTTAAATTTTATAATTTTTGTGTAATAAATAAAATTTTAATATTTAATAATTATATAAAAAATATTTTTAAGTCATAATAAACAATAATTTAAAATATTTAAAAGAGAACAAAATTACTTCCTAAGAAAAGATTCATTAAAATCTCGAAATTCTAAAAATGTCACGTAATTGAGATTGGTGAGTAGTTAATCCTTTTGTTGAAAAAAAAAAGTAGGGGGTATAACACTGTAATTTTATTATTATAGTGGATAAATTTAATAATTTTACTGCTACATGTAGATGAAGTTTGTGACCTTACTGTCATAGTCGATAAAGCTAAGTGATTTTTAAAAATTATTTTAATGTAAGAAAAGATAATTTCATGACATTATAGTTGGATAAAATGAAGTTTAGTCATATATGTGACAAAAAAATAGGTTTGTTTGTTGCAAGTGTATTGTTATGATGAATAAAGTTCATCGATCATACATGAAATTAACTTTGTGCAGGGGCTAATATTTCACAATTCCATGGCAATCAGAGCTGGGAAATAAGATGAACCTTTCTGGGATGATCATGATTAATCCATATTTTTGGGGAGAAGAGCCAAATGGCATAGAGATTGAAGATCCAGTGAGAAAATCAATGGTGGATAAATGGTGGAATTTGTTTGTCCATCAAATAAAGGGAATAATGATCCTTTGATCAATACTTTTGTTGATGAAGCACCAAATTCTTGAAGCATTGGCTTGTGATAGAGTTCTTGTTTGTGTGGCAGAATTGGATATACTGAGAGACAGAGGAATATTGTACTGTGAATCTTTGGTGAAGAGTCACTGGAAATGAAAAGTAGAAATGATTGAAACTAAAGGGGAAAATCATGTTTTTCGTATATTTAATCCTAACAGTGAGAAAGCACTTGATTTGGTCAAATGTTGGCCTGCTTTTATTAATGAAAAGTGACTGCTTGTCAAGTTGGTGGGAAGCTAATTCGATAAGTTTCTATCACTTGGCATTGGCAAGGAGGTCACATGTTCAAGTTAGAGTTGTAAAAATAACCTCTTGTAGAATCTTGCTCACAGAGGGAGTTGCGTCCGGTCAAGTTGGAGTTGTAAAAATAACCTCTTGTAGAATCTTGCTCACAGAGGGAGTTGCGTGCCCGGACTACGTATATTATTTGTTGTTTATGTTTGGCCTATCACCTTACATACATAGGGTAGAAAGTCCAAAACGTCGATTCTCTTTGATTTGCATATTTGTTTATAAGCAATTTGTCTAATTCAAATAAGATATGAATCTCTTATTGCTGTCCATGGTGGTAACTGTGCTAGTGAAAGAGGATAGATATCCAAGAGACTGATCGAGCTGTTGATTTCCAATGACATGCACCATCGGGGTTCATGTAAATGGTTCTGAACACCCTAAAAAAACAGATTAATAGACCCATAACGTTCACCTCCGGGATACAGTTTATTCCATCATCTTTTCAACTTAGCATAGCTTAGCTCTGCGGACTTTATTTGAACTTGGTTGGCCCCTTATTGTGCCATGTCTTGTTATCAATATAATCGAAATCGAAGCAAGTCTACATCTTATAGCAACAGTTATAACCAAATTCTATCAAGACATTAACTTGAATAACTCAATGAAATAAAAAATCCTCCGCACATTCACCATTTATGGTCTTGAAATTGAGAGGCACTGATTTAGGAAAATGGCTCAGTGGCAACATAATCACTGTATGTCCGAAGTCATCTTAAGGTAACATAATCATATTGTATAATCGCTGCTATCACAGAGTCGAACGAAGTACTGGTCTCATTAATAAAAAAAAACAAAGAAGCAGTAAACACTTTTCTATTTCACGACTTCAGACACAATTTTGCAGAATTTCGAGAAACGAACTTCAGAAGACAACAGTGTCAAGCATGGTTCCCAATGTCTGGACAATGTTCGAAGACATCAAATTCGAGACATGCTCTTCAAGATGTTTCTTTGCATCTTGCCTTCCTACATTTGCAATAGCTAGCTTTTCTGGAGGCAACTCATCCTCCTCCTGGACTGCTTTATTATACTTGACAGCAAGGTTTAACATCTCCTGCACATAAGAATATTTGAAAAAGTCACTTGGCATGTCAAAGGCAATATTCCTAGTTTTCTCTCTCTCTCTCTCTCTCTCTCTCCCATGGAGAGGCTGAGATGAAAGATATCAGCAAGCATATTCTGCACTTATAGCCATCAAATATTGGTATATGATGTAACAATGGCGTCGTATTCAAATACCATGCAAAACCTTAGATTACCTGAATAGTCTGCTCATTGGTTTTGGAATGAGCATCAAAACGCTGGAGAGCGAGTCCATCTGTCCATTTCTTCTTGTGAAGATTCAGTAGCATCTTCTCTTCAAGTTCATTCTTTCTGTAGTTTATGGCTATCGAGTAGTAGTGTCTGTTTAAACCATGGATCAATGCCTGCAAAATGCCTCTGTCAGAAACCCAAAAAACTGAAACTGCAAATACACCATCTGCAACAGAACTTGATGGTCTTAGCTAAGAAGTTACTTTAATTGAGTACTATATTTGCAGTGGAAGGAATATAAAAAAAGTTGTTGAAGATTGGTTCTCAGACAACAGATTTAATTGGAAAATATGAATCAATTAGACTTTTTAAAACTAGTGGAATTTTGTATCGCATAGTGAAAGTCATGTAGAAGATTATTCCATTTAGAAGTATCACCAGTGGAAAACCGAATATCAGGAGGTAAAATAGGAGGAGTCACACGTACACCGAGTCCGGGTATGTGAGCAGGGTAGGGGAGGGGAGGGAGTAACATCTTTAATAGAACTATAAAGATTAAAAATGACGCTTACTTGAATAGATGGTTTGTTCAGATGTCCCAGATTTGATGTTGTCTGTCGTGGCTCTTGGCCAAGCATCATAGTTTGGGGATTGATCAAGCGAAAGGCATCAATTACCACCTTCCCTTTAACACTCTGAATAGGATCCACCACCACAGCCACCGCTCGTTGATTCAGTGCTTCAAAACTCTGCACAATAGAACATTCATTAGTTATTGGCGAACTTCAAATGAAGACCATGTCAAAACACCAAATCGACATTCTGATAGGTAGGTATCAACAAGACAAGTTGATAGGTTTATGTGCTCATCTGCTTTTACCAAAGTACGATTGAACACTCAACTCAAGAGTGCAAAGTTCTATAAACTATGTACTCGATTTCTCACACCATAATTTTTTATTTTCATATCTTTCTGATTCCTGCTACAAAAAGAAGTTCGTTTCAGTACATTTCTATGATTCTCCCATGCTACATTGTCAGGGAGATCCCAACAAATCACAGCTATAGAATGCAAAAGACAACCATACCAATGTGGTCTCAATTTTTTTCTTTTCCTGAGAAGGAAAAAGAGGTTTTTATAGTGAAGAGGGGACAAAAGACAACTGATAAGGGCAGCTTTCAACATCTTACCATTATCTCTCGCACCTCTCTCTCCTTCTCAACCCCGCCCCCCATTAATTCCATCAAAGTCGCAAAAGTTTCTCTAAATTTGTTTATATCTAACAATCAAATGCAGATAAGAAAGGCATGATCTCATGGAATCACTACGTTCAATTAAGGTGAAAACAGTAAGGGGCTAGAGTAAAGGGACGTGAGAATTCTCTTCCTTATCTGGTAATAAGGTAGAAGTGAGAGTTATGGACATTTCGTATGTCAGTTCTATATATAAAGCAGCAAGATATAACATTCACCTAAAGAAGTGTTTCAACCTCTCCCTCCCTCTATCTCTCTCTCTTTTCTGCTTTTTTTTTTTTCAAATATAGTACTAGACAGTAGACATCATCCCATCTCGAACTCTCTATAGAAGGATGGGATTGTGATCTTACCTTATTTGGTAATTGTATGAAACAACTATTAAGTGCCTAGCTCAAAGGAAGGATGCGTTTTAAAATATAAAAAATTCCAATTCAGCGCCGAAAGGATGGAAGCGCATAAAATCTTCATAAAGAACTTCCCAACACTTTTACACAGGCTCCAGAAAGATAACCCTTCTCCTTAAGAAAAATCCCTGATATCTAACAATTCCAAAAAGCGGATAACTAATAGTACAGCTTTGCGTGCTACTACTGCCACATTTCACCACCTTAATAAAACAACAATTCAATCTTGCTTTTCTTAGTTCCATCTTTTTTTATAAAGTTCTTCTCAATGCTATATTAATCAAATCAAAGAAGATCATTTAACTCAGGGTGATTGGATTAACTACCAAAGGACTCACAGTGTCGTAAGCATTTCTTACTCAATTGCTCATGATTCACGTAGAACATTTCAAATGTCATAGGAACCAACTAACCATCAAAGAGGAAAAGGGAAAGAATAACCTGCTGAGTATTGATGTCAACACCAGAAAGCCAGCATCCAAATCCAGGATGTGAATGATACCAACCAACAACCATCTCAGGTCTATAACATAAAGCAAAGTAGCATTTTAGGGCACATCTCAGTGTTAAACCACAACGAAGATAAGTATAAAGTTGGTTAGCCAACATTACAAAATAAAGGAGATATGAAACAGTGGTGCATCAAAAAATTAAAAAGCAGATAAAATATACAATTGAAATAGTAAACTAAACAGTTTCAAAATATATATACGATTAAAATAGTAACAACGAACTTTTGATTCCATGTTCCCAAAAAGCAACAGAAAACAACTTGAAAATAAGAACAACGAATAAGCTCATGAAATATCCTAATCGTCTACCTTATGTTCCAAACCAGATAAACTTATCTAGTTACCAATTATTTACCAGGTTTTCTAATTTTGGCAGAGGACTCCTAAATTGTACATGATTAACATTAATCTTCTTATCACTTAGCTGCTAATTCATCATGCCTAAATTTTTATCGGACAGGCCTTAACTTTGTGATGCCAGCACTTTTTAAGGCTGAAGGCTTGAAGCTCAAGGAACCTAGTTCCAAATAATAGCCCCTTGCCAAAATTGATTAAGATAAAGCCTACCACTACATTCTCAGCAAATATACCAGGATCTTTACCACAAAACTAAAAGAGCACACTTCACAAATAGAGTTCCCACTCTATCCCAAAGATCACATCTTCAAGTTGGTTCTTTGGTTCTTATGTGGCACAGACCTCAACAACTTGTCTGTCCAGGCAAAAAATAAGGACAAAGAGATATTTTTGATTCTTGAAACAAACTCATTAGTCTCACACTTTAACATGGACATAAAGATCCAAACAGAAGTTCCATAATAACTTGTCATATATATGTTAGCTACTTTTAGATAAGAGCCATAACTCTTCCACAAATACTAGGGGTTAAAACAATTCAACAATTGCACTCACTGTGAAATTGCAAAACATATGAAATGCAAACAAAGTGTCTTTTCAAAATCAATAAGAATCTTGCAACTTAGAGGATGCTGTCTCACAACATTCCAAATTAGGTTCCAAACACTGTATTATTTCTATAATCCCATTCATAAAAGAAATGGTTCACACAGCAGCCAGGTAATAAATCCTTCCATAATTCATATCTAGTTTAACCTCATCAAAAATTGCACAGATCACATAAAAAAGGCTCAGTTTTCTAATTCCCAATCAAGCATCCCTTCATAGAGTCATACCAATAGACATGAGAAAGGACCGTAAAGAAAATGCTAAAAGCCCCCAAATTTACCTCACTAATCAATTTGTTAGACAACTACAAATAAATGATAAACCAGAGGAAAATAACATATTACCCAGATAAAGGAAGAAACTTTAAAAATAACTAATCCGGTATGACAAATAGCAAACAGCGATTACCTCCCAGTCTGCTTGAGCATGTCAAGCATATTGGTCTGGAAAACATGATCAACAGCTTCAACACTCACTCCAGTACCACTCTGAGGCATTGCGAACACATCCACCACACGAACTGTATATTCATCCACGAATTCCCCTAACATCAATCCCATCACTTCCATAGGAACTCCAGCCCTCCCTGCAAATTAAGATCACAAAAAAACCAAAATTACACAATACCTACACAGACAGAGAGACTAAACCAAAAATTTGAACTCCGCAGGCTCACTAAGGCTACAGCTGATTTTATAGAGTATATGATATCCCTCCGTCCCAATTTATGTG
The DNA here is from genome assembly GCA_039654485.1 of Withania somnifera. Lineage (NCBI taxonomy): Eukaryota > Viridiplantae > Streptophyta > Magnoliopsida > Solanales > Solanaceae > Withania > Withania somnifera. The sequence goes on from JBDJHY010000087.1 coordinate 21,075,603, forward strand.
GTACAATTGGAATTTCTCGAGTCAACTAAGTTTTTCTTTAACTGAAATTTCTCTATATGACTTTTAAATACTTTAAATTGTTAATTATTGTAATTTATAACACTTTTATGTAGTGTTCACAACAACAACATACCCAGAGATAATCCCACAAAGTGGGGACTGGGGAGATAGAGCCTACGCAGACATTACCTCTATTGTTCCCGACAGACCCTCGGCTCAAGAAAATATAGCTCAAAGAAGTCCAAAAACAGAGGTAGCATAAGCACAAAAAACCATAAAATAGTAAAAAGACAGTAACTACAACAAATAAAATAATAGTCGAAATACAAAAATAACCAGTAGTACCATACATCCAAGGACAAGCAACTTCAGGAGCAATACTATAACTAATATTATCAATCAGCAACAAGACTAAGCACTCTACCTACTAACCTTCTACGTCATGCCCTCACTAAGCTAAAGCTCCACCATGTCCTGCGTCATGCCCTCACTAAGCTAAAGCTCCACCATGTCCTGTATAATTGCCTCTATCTCCAAATTCACGGTCATACATATATAAACTTTACTTCAAAAAATTTAAAGCTTCTATGCCCGAACTCCATACTCTCCTATCTAAATTCATGCGCAGTAAGATGAAGCTGCACTGTGTCCTGTCTAATCACCCTATGTCCGAATTCACAAATATATATATATATATTACAAATTTTATTTCAAAAAATTTAAAGATTCTATGTACGAATTCACAGTCAGTACGAACACTTTTTAAAATTTTTCCACACACGTAGACATAAT
>JBDJHY010000087.1:21122596-21133942 GCA_039654485.1 Withania somnifera
CAGACCTTACTTCTACCTTGTAGGGACGTTATTTTGGAAGACCCTCGGCTCAAGAAGAGATGAAAAGGAAGTGGTAATAACAAGGATTAATAACAACACATATTAAGATAATTGAATGGAAGAAACAAACATGTACTACTAGAGATTTAGCAATAAGCAAACGTAAAATGAAAGTAATACTCGTGATCGGAAAAAGAAACACACTCGGCTAGCTATCTCTACCCTGATACTCGATCTCCACACCCTGCTATTAAGCTAGCGTTTGGCCATAGTTTTCCTAATAATTTTGGCAAATAATTTTTAGATGAAGTTCTGGGTGAAATTTAAGCTAGCGTTTGGCCATAGTTTTCCTAATAATTTTGGCAAATAATTTTTAGATGAAGTTCTGGGTGAAATTTCACCATGCGTTTGACTTTAGTTTTTGAGAAACATATTTTTCAAATGTTTGGCCATAAAAATCTCAAAAACTGGTTCTTGGCCCAAAAATCACAATTTTCTAGTTTTTGAGATATTGAAATTTTTGCCCAGATTTTGTGCCAAAAGGTATGGCCAACCACTTTTTGCCAACTTTTTTCCAAAAATTAATTGGACTTTTTATGGATAAAGGGGGAATAAGTGTCATGTCCTTGATAAAGTTGAAGCTGCGTTATGCCTTGCCTAATCACCTTTGCTCAAGACTTTTTAGGCCTACTTCTCCCACTCCTCTGCCATCACGGACAACCTCTCACACCTTTTCACCGGGGAATCTGCGCATCTTCTTCACATATACGAATCATCTCAACCTCCCTTCCCATATCTTGTCCACTATGGGGTCGGCTCCAACCTTGTCTTGAGCCTCTTCATTTCTAATCTTATCTTTTCTGGTGTATCCACACATCCATCTCAACATCCTCGTGTTGTCACTTTCATCTTTTGGATGAGCCTTCCTAATTAGCCAACACTCCATCTCATACATCATAGTCGTTCTAACCACTCTGTAGAATTTCCCTCTAATTCTTAACGGCACAGTGTTATATGTTGTTGAGGGTTGAATTTGTGATAATTGAAAAAAAATTGTTATATGTAGGTGAGGGTTGAATTAATTTATTGTGGTAATTGAAAAAAAATGGAAACACTGTACAACTTTTAGAACATGTTGCTTGTTGAATTACAAATGATGTCATAGTGTTTGCTGTTTGTTTAATGTAGATGCCTACTTCAGAAGGACTGGATTGGAGCGAGCAGAATGCATATCGAAAGACCTAGAATGGTTTAGCCAACAGGGTCATGCAATTCCTGAACCGAGCAATCCTGGAGTCACTTATGCCAATTATCTGGAAGAACTGGCAGAAAAGACTCCTCGTTTATTTCTCAGCCACTTTTACAACATATATTTCTCACACATAGCAGGAGGGCAAGTCATAGCCAAAAAGGTACGACTTCCTTCTCTGTTTGTCATTATCCCTGAATGTTTTTGTGGAGTTTTTATTTGGCGAAGTATTAAATTAGGCATGGCCGTTGAATTTCTTTCTTCAAATATTATCTTTGTGAAATCTCCAGTGAAGGATTTATTATATATTGGACCAAGAGCTCTATGGCAGAGACTCATTTCTGAGCTGAAAAATATTTGGCCCATTGTGTTTTGTGAGCTTTATTTAGTGACATATCATGTTGCCTCTTGTTGAGCTCTGTATATAACATATGTTCCCATGCATATGCAGAAAATGAAGACCTTGCTCAGAAAATTACAAACAAACAATAATGAGCTAAGAAAATTTGCGAAGGAGCACAATTCAATGCATCCTTTTTCCATCATTAAGTTCCTAGACCTTTAACTCATTGATTCCAGCTTGAGCCTAAACGTTTAAAAAACCATTTCTTTTGAAGAACACATGGTATATTTGACACGACATGTTTGAAGATTAATCGGGAATATATATGCCTTATTGAATGAACTGAAATACGCCTTTTGCCTTTTGGGAGGGGTGATGTGATTCGTTATCGTTAATAAGTTACGCTTTAGTAATAATCATGTGGTTCTAATTTTTTATCTTGTCTAGACTCTAGTCAATTCTGAAGCTAGTTTATCACTTAGGTAGGACTCTATAAATATAAGAATGCAAATTGAAATTAACAATAATCTGGACTGGCGAATGCAAATTCATTGTTTGTTCTGCTCTGCTTACTTTGTGGGACTACACTGGGTATGTTGTTGTTGTTCTCCTCTGCTTCCATTAACTCTGATCTAGAAATGACTCGAAGTACGGTGGAGCTTGGTCCAGATTGTCTCTTAAGCTAGGTTTAGAAAAATCAATCAAATAACTCATACTAAAGTTGAATGAACCAATTTGCAACTGTACATGAGTATGGTGCCTTTGCTATGGAATAGCTGCTTGTTCTTTGGGAAAATGCTAAATGATTTTGATTTAGTTTTCTAGATTTTGTATTTCATACTTGGTCAAAATATATTCAATACAATGCTTTTTGTATTCTGATTTTTCTAGTTTAAAATTTAAGTAAATTTCTTATTTTGTTTACCATCTCGAATCTTTGGTTTCGCACATGACTTATCCAAAATATAATTGTAATAATATTAAAGAAAAAAAAAATGAAACTTTGGCTTGTTATATATATTTTCATTCTTCCCATGGAAGATAAAGTTATATCCAGTAAGAAATGCTTGAAATTGAAGTTATTGGCATCTTTAATTACTGAAATTCATTGCACTTTTCTTTTACTAATTTGCTTAATGAGTTACTTTGAATTACCGTTTTGTTGTATAGTGGCTCTGACGTTCAATATGCAAGTTAGTTCCTTTAGCACAGTATTTATATGTTTGGTTATCTGTATTTACTGTATTAGTGTTACCAGGCCTTTGAGAAACTCTCTGAGGAAAAAGAGTTGGAATTCTACAAGTGGGAGGGGGATGAAGAAAAGTTATTGCAAGGTGTGCGCGAAAGTTTCAACATGCTGGCAAAGGTAAATGCCTTAGATTTTTCCATCACGGATTTTGGTTCTTGGTTCAAAAGTAATACTAATTGCTTCTCCTATTTTATCAATTTGCATCTTTATTGCAGCATTGGTCTAGAAATGACAAGACTAAGTGCCTGAGAGAAGTAACCAAGGCATTCCGGTTTATGGGTCAGATTGTTCGACTAATCATCCTGTAAAAGCCATTCCAATCCATAGGCCAAAGTTGGTTTCTCAATGGTGAGGTCACTTCAATCCTAAACTAACCGGTTTTCTAATGTGATGTCTATTTCATTCCACATGTCATGTGTATCTGTTCTATCAATAAGAGTTCATTGGTGTGCCTAGAAAGTAACCTAGTATTTATTCTTTCTTCATCTTGTTCATTTCTACTGGGGTTTATGTTTTGGTTCGATTTTCTTGTAATAGTACTTGTAAACCGTTATTGTCTTTCTTTTTGGAATTACACACGTTATTTATGCAAATCAATCTCTTGTTGGAGTCAATTCTGGTCATTTACTCTCATTACCGTACTTACTATTGCCAAATTAGGAGCAGTGATTTCACTTTGAACTTGTGAAACAATTTCCTCCTGCTATCAGTCTCATGTTGCTGCTGGAAAGCATGTGCTGTAGTTGGCTGACCCTCTTACTAAGCTGCTATAATTCCATTTCTTAACTCAGTTTGTTCCTAACCGGCAATCTCCTTTATTGGCAAGACAGCTGTCTCACAACACATGGTCGCATACAAGATGTGCATATTTTGCACTAAACCGGATAGATCGACAACTGAGGTGAATATGGATTGTCATTTCACGTTTCTCAAGCTGCAGATGGGTGAATATGGCATCTCGACTGAGGTGGCTGTACTTTTTCCTTTCCCTGGTCTTCTGGTTTTAACTTGCAGAGTCCTCAGGAGCATTCTAAAGTTGACGGAGAGGCGTACTTCCATAGAAACTCTTTGTTTCCCTTTTGAAGAGACCCGTATGGGAGTTTGGTAGAATGAATTATAAGGAATGTATACTGTGAAAAGATGCATTCCCATGTGCAGAATCCAGCCTTCGAAGCATTTTAATGCATAAACAGAAGTGAGCCAAGAATTAATGTGTTTTAAGGAGCTGGAAATCAAGTTCCGGGGCATAACATTTAGGAGTCATTAATTTGCCAAATGTAATACTTGGGATCTTGATCTAAAGACTAATGATTGTTGTGATTCCTTTACACACCTGAGTTGTGTGCATTGTCAAAGAGAAGGCAATTACAAGGTCTTGGAATACTTTGGGTATAAGAATTGCTAGGATTAGGCATATTCCTATCAAATTGCTAATATATGCCAGGGATTTACAAACTTCTTTAAGAACCAAAAAGAGGAAAAAAGATCTTTTAATTACTGAAAACAGAAAATACTACAACTAATAAATAGTTTTTTTTAAAAGTTTCTGTTCCAAATGTCTCAAGTTGCTTGTCACCTTGCACTTTGATACTATTGGTAATGTAGAACAGTATATAATACAAGTTAATTAAGGTAAATATATTCAGACAACTCAAAAAAAGGAAGTTAGAAAACATTTGAAAATAATCTTACACATATATAAGATGTTGATTCTACCAAATAATTTTCATATATGAAATAACATTTTCTTGATTTCACCAACCACAAGATTCTATTAATATCTCATAATCTGAAATACCAAGACAATAGACAATTTGCCTAAAAGAGAATAGGGATACATTCAAAAGCATGTACAATGATCCCAATGGATCTTTGATTTCTCTTTTAGTCCTGTTTCTACCCAGCCAACTTCCTATATATCAACTACCATCTAAGTACTTTAACCTACAACATCTTATACAAAATGACAGTATTTAGTAATCAAACAAGTCATTGGTTAAGTCGCCCATTCGATAGTTCTGAATCAGTTTTTTCCTTCTGTTCAATGACAAAATGATCAACTATTCGCACGGTATTTACAGGATCCTGCTGAAGGGCCTTAGCTCTCCATTTGCTAGGGAACTTCTGGAGGTAACTTGGTTCTTGTGGCTGGTTCGACTCCCGCTCCCAATTTGGATCCAATTTCCACTCTTTTGGAACCTGCAAAATCATAGATTAAGTAAATAGCTCATATTCAATTCAAAATGATCAAACTATTTATTTGCTCTTTATTGGGATGTAGCAATATCTCACCTTATCGACTGCAAGGGTAAAAACTTCAAGATCGCCTTTGTTGTTGATATGGAACCTTGTAAATGCCTTGTAATTTGCAATGCGGAGTGATGAAAATGCTTCATCGAAATGTATGTGAAGCCAATTAATGGAAATATACAGGTAGCTTCCAAGTATCAAAGAAACCACCGGAGTTGATAAGACCCAAAAATAAAGGAAGACCGATGCATAATATATTACAGAACCCCCTCGGGAGAGAGAATCCATCCCATTTTTGCAAATATTACTCCTGGTAACGGCCATTACCTGAAACTTGGATTCATGAGATTCGAGAAAGAGAATATTACAGAGCAACTGAATCTTCATGGAACAGACATCTCCTAATCATATGATTCTTACCTCAGGAACGTCAAAACCAGACATGAGATACTTGATACATGCTGGATAAAGGCCAAATGTCCATTGTTCTATACGTGTCCTAAGGCCAGTTGGATCGGGAAAATGCTCACTCTCCACAGACCGGTACCATTGATATAAAGTGTGATAACCTGGATTACAAAGTTTAGGTTGTAAATAGGAGAAAAATCAACCGAATCACACATTGAAAACGATATACAAAACTTCACCTGAAGTTGCAAGTAATTTATGACGAATACATATCTCAACACCTAATTCCATCAAGAGCATGAGAATCAAGGCAGCAGCCAAGTGTGCGGACACATGGAGAATCCCAATTAGTAGTCTCTTTTTCCAAGACACCTTAGAAGGCACAAAGACTATTGCAATTGTCAAAAGTAATACAGCACCAGCTGCTGATACATATGAGCATCCCAGCATATACATAAAAGCATCCCACACTGTGCCAAAGAAGGTGTCCAAGCGACCCGAGAAGGTGTTGTCTTTTAAAATGTGATCTAGCTGACACTAGAAGCAGATGGGAAATAATCAGTCATCCTTGCACAAAATCAATATATCTTTGGTTCATTAGAAAAGTGAAATACTATATAATGCTCACAAAGACTTCAAAATTAACATGCTACGGTCTATGGAGGCATGAGGCAGTGAGAGAACTGATGCTTTGGACAAATCTAAAAAGAATAGATCAAAAGAACAACAAAAAAAAAAAAAAAAAAAAAAAATACCTGTGGAAACATAGAAAAGACCAACATGAAATATATCATGCCACCAATAACATCAAATTGCCAGTTTTTCTTCCTAAATTTCAATATATTCCCCAATGCAATCTGCAAATGTTAATAAGCATGTCAGCCGAATAATATATCTGATCAGATACTTAAATTTTGATAGGTATCTGGCAGAAAAACTTTAGAAGGAAATTTTAGAATCCATACCCTGCTTGAATCTTCAAAAGTTGGGTAAGATGCTTTGCTTTCATATGATGTTCCATAAAATTCTTTGAAATTCCTGAAGATATGCGTAGGGTGCAAAAACGCACCTCCACAACCATTAACAAGTAAATGTTGGACATAAACAGGCTTATTTGATGGAACATATGAATGCCGCATATAGTGATGCACATCTCCAGCAATCCGCAGTCTACACCTTCCTTTCAAATGGTCGCGTATCAAGTAGGTAACATTCTTTCCAGTCACGTGATTAAAGTACCAATCAAGAAGCCAGTTAGGCTCATGCGTCATTATGATCACAGAATCATTCTCCCCAACCTGAACAGAGCATCCATTAGGAAACGACTAAAATCTTAGAAAAGCAATTACCAGGTCTGGTCAGCAAGAAAAAACTGCATGGAATTATAATCCCTACGAGATGTAAGCGCAAGTTCGAGCTAAAATTGAGAAACTTCCTCATGAATTACAGATTACAAGCACTGTCACGGAAAAGATAAAAACTGTGGGAGCGGAGTTTAACTTCTTTTTCCTTTATATTTGATTGATAAAAAAGTTTCAGGGTGACAAAGCAATTCTACATCTTCACATCATAAGAGAAGTATGTAAATCAATAAGGACACCGGAACAAATCCCATGATTTTGAAGTCCAACTACAGAACAAGCATCTCGATTAAACAATACCACGGACTTCCTTACTTTTATCTACTAATGCTTCAGTCTTTTGGCTTTGACCCTGTGATTTACTATACCTCTTTCAAGACACCATTTCCTTAACACAAACTATGACCCTGTTTGTTTTAGTAAGACTAAGATGTTTGAATCGGGAAAAATATCTGATTACCAAGATATTGCCTCTAAATCTAAACACTTGATAATTAAGACTATTCGCTATGATTGTGTATAAGATGTCTTTATCGAAAAACTAACAAATATCGCTTATATCACCAAAATGTTAAGAGAAAATCTTAGTTGATGTGATGTTGTAAAAATTATTTCTGAGATGAAGCACATTCTAAAAGCTAGTCGTGATGTCAGCTGGAGGTGTTGGTCACTAGTTGCAACATTTGTGAGGTGGTAGTTGGTGGAGGTGGTTAAGAAGTGTGGCTGGTGGTTGTGTGGCAGCGGGCCAAAGTGATGGTTGTGCAGTGATGGTAGGTAGTAGAGTTGGAGGTGGTTTTTGTTAGTGGTTAACGGCGAAAGCTGGTGGTGGAGGTTACTGACAGTGGTGGAGGCTGGTGGCGAAAGGTGGATTAGTGGTGTTACAAATTAATAGTCGTGGTAGTGTATGGTGGATGACGGTGAAGGTAGCTGGTGGTGTTGGTCTTACTTAACAGGATTAGACTATCCCTATCAGTTGAAAACTACACTGGGAAAAGTTTGCAGGAGTCTGGACAAGTATCATGCTCAGTTGTGCAATGTAAAAGTTCACCAACAGTCATTTCTAATCCTACTCATGTGACAATCATTGTTTACCATAGTTAATAAAGATTTTATTAAAAATAACACCGATCTGCACAAAACTTTCATCTTATTTAATTTATAGCAATATATTTGAATAGCTAGAACAACGTTCCAATATTCAGCAATATAGATACAAGGAAAAGCAACACAACTTACTATGCTCATAGGAGAGAGAAGTTACCTTATCCCTCACTAATTCTGAGAAGAACTTGAATTGGTCTATGTCAATATCACAATGGAGAGCAAGATCAAGACCAAATACCCACCACCTACTGGGGAGCTGCAACGCAAAATAGCTTTTCTTTTGAGGCATAAACCAACCACCCAACCAGCTCTTGTGACAAATGTACCTCATATACGTCTGAAGCCCATCAAACCAATCTGCCATCATGAATGGACTTCGATTATGACAAAGAATGTCAAAGATTAAACAAGCCGTGCTGCTTTACTGAAATTAAAGGCAATTCCAAAAAGTTAACGAGGTACAGGCTAAGAAACTATACTCACCATGGTTTCCAGGGATGACAAAACACTGAGGTCCATCATACTGCCTAAGTTCATCCACACCAGGAGGCAATTCAGGCTTACTTACAGCAATATGTTCTTCCTTATACCACATAGGAGGCGAAAGAGCATATTCAAAGGGACGAAAAAGGCGCTTCTCATATGTAAATGATGATGGATTAGGATACCTATATAACCACGAGAAAAAATAATAATTAATAGTTTAATAAATTCAACAGCAGTGTACTTTTGTTAGATCTAAATGAAGTAAAGAAGCTGAACAGTTGATTTTTGTTGTTGTTGTGAAATAAAGAGGCAAATTACATATAGATTTCTTTGGCACAAAAAGAAACTTTTTAAAAGTATATGTCTCGGCATCACAAGTAGCTTGTTTGGTAATATGCCCAAAACTGAGTAGCTTGAAACATTTATGCATCTAACACTGAAGATTGCTTCCATGCCAAATTCCTCAATATCATGACCAGTACTAGAGTATCTGCATTGAATCTTGGCCATCCAATTTTCAGTAAGTATGTCAAAATGGTCCTTATGGATCAAATGGTCTTTCATGCCTTTATGTTGCCTTCCCATTATAAGTAAATGTGTGTAGCACATGCAGTAAGTGTCCTCTGATGTGCTACTTTTAATATTGAAATTAGCTAACTCCAATGACTTTGAGTAGCACTTTGTCTTAACAACTCTGATAGAGCCTAGGTTTCTGAATAGTCTGTATTTAGGTACTGCAATCCCATCCAATCTCACCTCAACCTAACTCTTATGTTAGCTAAACTAGCAGCACATATATTCTTACTTCCATTTATATTTTTTTATCATTATTTATTTTATATGTATTTGCTTCCATAGATGATGATCAATTTGACTAGACAAACCACTCAAAAATACCAGATCCTGTAAAGACCTCCTCACTTGATGCAAGGATAAATGAAAAGCATGTATTATGTAGACACTACATGTTATCATTAGATGGACCAAACGCTGCATGAAATAGATAGAAAAGCTAGCTTTGGTCACTAACTTCACAAAATAATTCATCATGAATCAGATTTTTGTCTAACACGAGAAACTTCTCCAAGTAACTTGGCGAAAATTGACAGTAAATAACAAAAGCTGCTCCAGAAAGCATCAATTTGAGGAAGACTAGGTGGAAAACATAAACAGAACCAAACATATCAATAGATTAGACAGATCTTAATGCTAGAAGAGTATCTCAGAATAATGCAAAGACCAACAGATAGTGACACACATTATCACTCCAGGTAAATGAAACTTGGTCATTGTAATTAATTGGACTATCTTAATTTTTAAGACATAAGATGATGCTATCAAAATGTCTTAGGATAATGCAAACACCAATTAATGGTATACAGCGAACTAGGATCTTACGCGAGGTCACCCCCAATAAGGAGCATGTCTCCACGTGGCAGTGTAGGCATTGAACCATTGACTTGGACCCTGAGTGAAGGTTGAGCAAGAAGCCGAGCCACAGTGTAGGAAGAATTTCCACCATCTCCTGTGTCAGCCATGAAGTCAAACCACAGACCATCCTTCTCACTAAACTGATCATACAAAAGATCCTCCCGGTTAGCCCCATCTCCAACCCTGCTCATAGCCGCCTAACCATGGGAGAATTTTAGTCCAATGTCAGGTTAACCCAACTATATCCACTATAAGCACAGAAAATAAATTACCCAGATTAATTAAATTCATGGAATAATTAATCTACTTATCAAGCATGTTGCTTTTTATCATAAAAAATACACCTGTCATTTCATTAACATGTGCAGACTTTTCATCAAAACGAGGAACATTTTGATCCTTGATCCTTGATCCTTCTAAAATAGTATAAAAATAAGATTGCAGCATCTCGTAAGTAGTTGCAATACGAAATGCACTCTGAAAGCTGAATATATTTTGAAGGAATTACCTGCATCATTCGCATATCAAAGCGTCCAACAAACAAAGTTACCGAGACCAGCAGGTCAAACAATGTCTTGAATAAATCAGCAGACGTCCTGTAACCAGCTTGTTCTATTAAGAAGATTAATAAAGCTTTTTCACTACAGAATACAGGCCCCACAGATGGGAGGGGAGACGTAACAGGTACAAAAAAAAGAACATACCCTGAATACCAAGGAACCATATCCAAGAACTCAGGTTTCGTTTGTTTTTTCTTCAATTTCTCGAACTCTTTGAGTGATAAAGGACGTGAGAGAGCCCATCTGTCAATCATTATAGTTTGAACTGTTAGCAGACAAACCTCTAGCAGAATGGTGCTTACAATTCATTCCAAACAGGAAAATATCGGAATAAAGTCTAGCCAAGAGTTGTTTTATATTAAAAGATATCTTGTTTTGAATAGGCTGTTGTGCTTTATCAAACCAACCAGGTGGTATTCGAAGCATTAGTCATAATAGCAACCAGAATATGTGCGACTTGCTTCTTTATAATGACACTATAATACATTTTCCATCATAAGGGAAGCACAGAAGCTCTTCAAATGATATATCCGTAATAGACAAATAAGGGGCAAGCAGCTAATGCCATGGTGATGGAAAGCCTAATCCCGTGATCCATTCTGGAATATGCAGGGCCTCAGTTAAATAACAAAGTAGACAGATTTCCTAACATCATTTAGTCCAGTAAGAAATTGTTCACTCAAAATTCTTGCCCAATGACCATATTTTTCACAATTGGACCGTGTACTGAAAATATCAAAATGATATCTTAAGATCTGCATCTTAGCAGCTGTGTAAGAGGGAAAGACACCACCAGAAAAGGAATTTATTATGCAAACAAATATTCGAGCTACTCACCCTGATGACCTTTCCACAACGTAATTTGCAATGTAGAGACCTATAAAAGTGGCCCACAATGAATACAG
>JBDJHY010000087.1:21145148-21158785 GCA_039654485.1 Withania somnifera
TTTTTACTAAGATATGTTTTTCCATCTCATCACATATTCCTTGTTGATATATAGTACAGGTATTAATATTTTTCTTTTTTGTGGCCTATATAGTTTAGCCGTTTAGGCATGTTGATATTTGTAAAAAGAGGTCAGATGTTTAGCTTTATTGCGATTTAAAATCTATCACTATGTAGACTGTGTAAATATAGCTTATATCTTACTTTATTGGTTTGTGGAGTGTAATTTGTTACGTAATTAAGTTTTCGTTTTAATTATCTAGACTTCAAACTGTCTAAAATCTATTATCAATGAATATATATAAAGCAAATCAAAATGGGATGAAAAAAATACCATATTTAAAAGGAAAATAATGTTTGCATGAATTAAGAAATTACTAATTTGAAATCTTAATTTGGAAAGACAACTAATTAAGTTTTATATCTAATGAAATCTTAATTCGGAAAGACAATACACTTTATACAATTAGTAATTGAATTCTGGAAGAGGTAAATATGTACACACAACTTATTAAAGTTTTATTATTATTTTCGATATATGAGAACATGAAGAACAAGGTTAACAATAATTCTAAAAGCAACTGCATATCTTATCTCCATCTAATATTGGGAAACGATAACAATTAATGCTTGAACAAAGCAATGAGATATGGTGTGAAATTTAATGATCAATTTATTACACATGTTATATTCACGTTAAATAGTATTTATTTGTGATGAATATTTATATTAAGTTAATTTAATTTATTTTAATTAAAGTATTAAGAAAGTAAATATATGAACTAATTAACTATATAAAACTAAAATTTTAAAATATCTATATACAATCACATGTCATATATTCAGTAAGTTTTACCCAAATTATTTTCTATATGATTTTCCGTCCTGAAAGAGAAATTTTATCACTTGGAATTTTTTTCTTCAAAAAGTTGCTAAAATATATTTAAACTATAAAAAAGTGTGACAAAGATATTGGAGTACTTTTTGCATCGCTAAAGTTACCTAATTATATTGGTCCTTTTCTTTAGTATTGTCTAGCTTGATTTTGATAACACAATTAAACTACGTAAATAAAATACGGCCAAATTGATATTAGGCAATGCAATTTCACTTTTTAGAGGAATTTTTAAAAAATAGGTCAACTTTATGTTTTTTATCCTTTTATAGTGGAAGATATACTTTTATTTATTTTAGTTTTAAATTTAGTTTTTTTTTTTTTACCTTGTATCTATTTCAATAATTATTTCAAATATTTTCTCATTTTTTTTCCATAATCATCAACCTCTCCCATATTTCAAGTTGTAACTTGTAACCCTCACTTTTTTTCAAAATCAAAACGGATTCTTCTTCTCCGAACGGATTTTAATTTCTATTCAAAATTATAACGGATTCTTTTTATTCGTTGTATCTGGAAAAAAAATCGAAATTAGATCTGACCCGATTTTTTCTTTTAGATTTGAACGTATATCTTTGTTAGTATAATAGAATTGTAGGATGAACTTTGTTGGTTGTTATTTCGCCGGAGTTGGCTATATTATTGTTGGTTGTGAGGTTTTTTATGCATAGTTATGTCTCGGAACAATAGGTCTTGGAAGTGATGAATTTTTGGGTGTTATCGGAGGCAGATGAAGACCGAATTTTCGTCGGAGAGCCTTAAAGATACATATAGCTAAAATTATTGTTATATATTTTCGGCCTTTTTTTCTTCTATGCACAAATATATTTGGCACAAGGAATACATGTATTGAGATGTAAGTGAAGTTGTAAGATACATAGAAATTGATACAAAATACAAATTATTTTTATGTATCATCTTCTTCTTCTATGCAAAGATACATTGGTACATGCGTACATGTATTGAAATTTGAGTGAAAATTATAATATACATAGAAATTGATATTAAATAAAATTATTTTTATGTATATTTTTCATCCTCTTCTATGCACTATATTGATACATAGGGTGCATGTACTAATATTTGAACAAAAATTGTGAGATACATCAAATTGATACTGAATATATTTACATTTATCTCGCAGACATTAAAATATTTAAGATACACATGCATTATAAAATTTAGATACACATTCATTACAACATTTAATATACATAGAACCTTAAAATATTCAAGATACTAAGATTTAAAAATTAAGATTCATGAGCATTAAAATATTTATACATGCGCATTAAAAATATTAAAATTTTCAATAAAAAATTTAAAAGTCTCACGGTACCTTAAAATATTCAAGATACATAAGTCTTAAAATGTGTAAGATACACTAATCTTAAATTATTTCAGATACACAAAATTTTAAAAACTTGTATCTAAAAATATCACTGAAATACCTTCAAATTTGATGTCGAATTTTATTAAAGATGCGTTATGTAGTTCGGAAGATGATTTGTAATTTGAATATTTAATTTGATGACAAATTAAATAAGGATTTTTTTTCTAAATTCGTTTCTCTTGATTCTCTCCACAATTCATGTTAATATGTTATATTAATAAATATACTTACCTTAAATAAATCACTTATTCATGATATATCATAATACTAGCACCAAAAAATATATAAAAAAATATATTTAAACAAACTTATTATATTTTTTATAATAAATATCAAACCAATAATATTTATATAAACTGACTTAAATTAATTATTATATCTATACAATGATTACGTATGTTTTTAAACAATTGAAAATGTAAAATGGACTCACGAACCAATATAGAACTTTCACTATATCAACCAAATCAAATTAATTTATTCACACGAGAAAAAAATAGTCAAGGAATGAGTCTTATGTGTTTTTTGATAAAGAATGTATAGCAGTAAACAATAAGGTATCGTTTGGCTAGTCCTTCAACATAAATTAATATAATATGATAAATCAATTTTTGTTTTCAAAGTAAACAAATACAGTAAACTGTTGAGATAATTTACATTTATTAAGAAAAAATATTTAAAATATTATTTAGACATTATGTTTATTTTTTTTAATTATTTTAAAAATAAAGATGATTATTAATAAAAGTTATTAAAAAAGGGTAAAAGATGAAAAATATTTTCAATATTTCTATTGAACTTTAAATAATTAAGTTATTTTGAACCATAAAAACACTAAAAAATTATAATTTATATTTAACATTGTATCCGGCTTTTGAGTTATTTTAAAATTTTTGTAAGTAATTCTTAAAAAAAAAAAATTTTTTTGATGTTTTTTGATTTTTTGAAAAATTTAGAGGAAATCGCTCACCAATAATTAAAGCCAGTGTCTTTTTACTAGTGTAAGTGGCTATCAAATAATTGACTCCACTATAATAGGTAATTAACGACTTCCAATGAAAAATTTTGAGCAATTTTATTAATATTGATAAATAAGAGGAAGGTCCAGCATTTTCAATTAGTATAAGAAAGGCGTAACTAGAGCCCAATCTATCCAAGGGCTTACAACCTTCATTTGATCATGTTATTACGATGTAATGTGCATTCCAAAGCGATATAGGGCAATTTCAAGTTAAATTATGGTTTTTTTCTAAAATCTTATGTTTAAATGTATTTTTTGGAGTTCGGATCTAAAAAACTACTTCTTTGTTTTATTTATGTCACACCTTTTCCTATTTAGTTTCTGTAAAAAAAATTTACTTTATTATAATTAAAAATAATTTAATTTTAATTTTTTTATTCTTAATGAAATAATACCCACTTGAGGATTATTAGACGATAAATTTTAAATTTTTTAAACTACATGCCAATACCACTAGAAAAAATAATACTTAGTCTCATTTTACTTGACATCACACGATATTAAAAAAAAAATACATTAAAAACTTGTGATCTAAGCAATTCTTAAATATTGTACCATTGTAAATTATTTATTAAAGGTAAGAATTTAAAAATTAAATTATTTTTGATTTATAATAAAATGTCATTTTTTTGAAAACAGATTGAAAGAACACACATTATTAAAATTTATTACTCCATCCGTTTTATTTTTATCAAACACACTTTTTTTAGTTTGCATAAAAAATGATACATTATTATAATTAGAAAGAATTTTATTTTTAAATTTTATTTTATTTTAATAAAATAATTTATAATAATAAACATATTTAAAAAAATTATATCATAAATTTAATTTCTTTTAATTACTCTGTCAAATTAAATAATACTACGTAATATAGAACCGAGGAAATAATAAGTTAGAAATTTGTAATGATCATCAAAATAGAGTGTTAATTTCTTTTTTTATTAAAATAAAAATAAAAACAATCAATATCCTTTTATGCTTGTTTCTAAAGTATAAGACGGTTCACGATCGTCGGCTCCTCTGTCAACAGTAGTACATATTGCCAACAATTCCATTGCTGCTGTACTATTAATAGCACACAATAATTTTTGTGTCATACATCTATCACCGTAAAAACTATAGTAGTACTATGTAAATATTCTCACTTTCACCAAAATCAATAATAACTGTAAACTGTAAAAAAAGAAAAACTAAAAAGATCCAAAAAGACAAATTACACCAAAAATTGTAGCTGACCAAATTAATGCCAACTTGGTAATAAGATTTAACAAACCAGTACGTATATATCCGAACAACTTTCTTAAATATCAAACGGTGGATATTCATAGACCACCGTTTCATCTACGGTTGATATTTCATACAGCATCACTAAATCCATCGTCTCTTCCCCTAGATTCACCTATCCTTACACTCATATATATCTCTTTTTCTAAAAGTAATAATTTTTCTGTTTTACTTGATTTTTATAGTATTTATATATTTATTAAGAATTTATTTTACTAAATTAATTTTATAAAAGATAAGCTAGCATTCTAAATCCGAGATATACTAATCTCTTCATTAAAATATTTGTTTACAAATATTTTTTTATTTAAAAAATTATAATTTATTATATTATATTTTATTTTTTATATAATATTAAATTTACATAATCTAATTAAATTTTAAATTAATCAGATTTACTCTCGAAAAACTAAACTTAGGCAATTATTTTATTATAGTATTTTGGTAATAATAATTGTTTATATTTATAGTAAGGGGAGTATAAAAAGTTTTTTCACGTGTATGTGTTTAGGGTTTGAGGTAAAGATGCAGAGGAACAACGGTACTGAATCTGAAGAAAATAACCAGCCGCCACCGTCACAGCCGGCGGCGTCACAGCAACAACAAGCGTTGAGTTGTGCCACGGTTTTACCCGCGGTGGCGACGGCAGGACAGCAGCAGCCGCCGCCGCCTTGGGTGGCGATGCAGTATCCGACGGCGGCTATGGTAATGCAGCATCCAATGATGCCTGCACCACATTACCCACCGCACTACATGCCGTATCATCCGCACCACCACCACCACCTTATCCACGGTGGCGGCGGTCACCACCCGCCGCACTCGCCGTCGCCATATCAGCAAGGTGGAGGATCTAATAATGAGAACCGAACGATCTGGGTTGGTGACCTTCATAATTGGATGGATGAGGATTATCTACGTAGCTGCTTTGCTTCCACAAACGAGGTTGTTTTTCATTTTGTTTTTTTCCAATTCATAAAGATGCATATATTTTTCTTTTGTAAGTCTAGCCAGTTTGAGTGCAGCTCGATTAATTTGATGCACACGTATAATTATGTATATATGTACTCTGTTTTTTTCAGCACGTGATTCGTATTTTCCATAAATGTTAATTACTGTATCTGATAGTGACTCTGGGTTTATTTGCTTAATATGGATAGAGTAGAATGATGGTAGGTAGCTACTAGCTATTAGCTAGCTGCCGTTACTCTTTCTTTAGACTACAGTTTACATTTTTTACATTAATTGTCTTGTATTTTTAGTGATAGGTCTTAAATGGAATGTTGATAATTTGGATTCTGGATTGTTTCATGATTATCTATGTTTTAATTAGGGAATAAATTGAAGATTGTCAAAGTTATAGTTTACATGATTAGTCCATGGCTTAATTAGGGAATTAATGAAGATTGTATAAAGCTTATATTGTCTTCAAGAGAAATAGTTTGTAAAAGGTAAGTAACTTTTCCATTTTGAAATAGGGAAAGGTAATAATTATACTAGTTTACTACTAATTCTAATTAACTTTAGTATCATTTTGCTAATTAAGGAGACAATGTTGTCGCATTAACTCTGTATTCCAAGTTGAGCTCAAGTTGACAACTTCTCTATGGCTGGAGGGGAGTACTAGTTTTGTAACTTTTATAAAAAACTATGTGCAAGGTTGGAACTTTTGCTGCTGAATTGAATTTTAAGATGTGTAAAGCTTATGTCAGCCTTAAATTTTCCATTCTGAATACAACATGCTTTGGGAGTTACTATAAAGGTATAATCTTGACTTTTTGGTCAATATGGATTCATCATATAATCTACTTCTAATGTCTCTGATATGGTAACCATTGTTGTCTGAGATGGCTAGATAATAATGTAGATAATACGATAGTTACAAGTATAATATGGTACTGTCAAATGTTTTGGGTAGTTGTAAATGTCATTTGAAGTTCTCAGATGTTGGTGTCGATCTCTCTAATTATCTATTCTGGATTTTTCTAAAGAGATCTTGGAGTTGAGAGAAGATTAGAATATAGAGTAACTTCTTTGATAGTCAGTGGGAATGTTTCAGTTTTGCTGGAGTATAATGATCTTTATATTAAATTTTCAAGTTCAAATGTTGATCTCTTTACAATTGGCAAGTTTAATGAGGAGACAAATAAAAGCATAAGTTTTTCCTGCAACATCTATTTTCTCTTCATTGTTGCCTTTTGATGTTCAGCAGCATTTATGATGTAATTGAGAACCTTCTCAGATAGTACCCACCCCACCCCACCCCACCCCACCCCACACAACCCCCAGTATTCCTTTGGGGCACAAGGCTACTCGGTACTTAGAGCACAGTACACCTGAATTGTTTTTGCCAATGCCAATGAGCACGGTAAGTCATGCCACACTCAAGTTGGTGGGCTATGAGGCTCTCAATTGATCAAGTTGAACGACCAGAAAATACTAAGCAATCAATGACGTCAGTAGGCTCCTGGTAGCAGTTTAACATATATTTATAATGGAAACAGGATGAGCAACTCTTGCATGAAGATGCAAACCGTCTAAAATTCTTGAATGTGCTTGGAGGTTAAGTATTGATGCATGGCCATCCAAAATTGATTTTGCCGTATTGGGAAAAAAAAGGAAGGAAGTGAAATCTTTGACCTCTTGCTTTTCTTGTTATAGCTTATATGGCTCTTGTTTGTGCAGGTTGCATCGATCAAAGTAATTCGCAATAAACAGACTGGTTTCTCTGAAGGGTATGGTTTTGTGGAATTCTTCACACATGCAGCGGCAGAGAAAGTTCTGCAGACATATTCTTGCATGACAATGCCTAATGTGGAACAACCTTTCCATCTGAATTGGGCTACATTCAGCATGGGTGACAAGCGAGCAAACAATGGTTCTGATCTTTCCATCTTTGTAGGAGATTTAGCTGCAGATGTTACTGATACCTTACTGCATGAAACTTTTGCCAAAAAATATCCTTCTGTTAAAGCTGCTAAAGTTGTCATAGATGCCAATACTGGTCGTTCAAAAGGATATGGTTTTGTAAGGTTTGGAGATGACAATGAGAGGTCTCAAGCTATGACTGAAATGAATGGTGTGTATTGTTCAAGCAGGCCTATGCGAATTGGTGCCGCCACACCACGGAAATCATCAGGATACCAACAGCAGTTCTCTTCTCAAGGTAATGATCGATGTAATTTTAGATACTTCTGCTGGAATTAATTGTTGATATCTCTCTCAAGTTCTTATATTTCTACACAAGAAAACAATCAGACCCCTGTGGAAGGAAAGGAAAATGAGTTGCCTAGTTAGTAGTTACATATTACAGTTTTTTTCAATTTAAAAATGAGGATAAGGAACTTTACTCTTACAGATTTCCTTTCATTAATGCTGTAAAGTTGGTGAAAAGGAACAAAGAATGGAAGAAATGGATCTAATTGCAAAATCATTTATGAGCATATTAAGTCAAAAAATTACTCCCGCAGTTCATTTTTACTTGTCCAGTATTGCAGAATAGGGTTTCACTTTTACTTGTCACTTTTAACATTTCAAGAAAAGATTTTTTTCCATGTTTTACCCTCAACATTTACTTATTCCCCAATTAATTTCCGAAGACTAAGGATATACATCAATTAATATGGGTATTGAGGTAAAATACTCATATCAATCATTAGTTTCTTTGGGGCGTGCATAGTCCAAGGTGGACAAGTAAAAGTAAATGGAGGAAGTAGTGTTCTTTCTTGTTTTTCTTATTTAGTAACTTCAAATAGTGTCACTGAGTCTGGTACCGCCGTCATTTCTGCTATTAAGACAGATGCACATACACCCCCACCCTGTAGCAATAGTGATCTTGTATAGGGAGAAATTTGTCACTTGTTTCATGGTATTCCCATCATTCATGTTTCCTCTCTTACAGGGTATCTAGAACTTTGTTTTCCCTTGCTAGGATTTTCTTTTGTAATATTGTGTACACAGTTCCTCCGACCATAACCCTTCCTTTTATGACTTTCCTTTAATATCTTCATTCCTTGTTTTTGATATTTGTATATTCTTTGAAGTGATGACTTGGACTTAAAAGTAGCAATTTCATTCCTCGAGTCTACTTTGAATCATGCATATTTATTTAACAATCTACATGGTTTAGCTAACAAAATCTAATTCTTGAAGAAGAGAATGGAACAGAGATGAACCCCTTTCATCCAACTAGTGAGAAATGGATATATTCAAGTACTTTACCTGGTTGTTATGTAGCTGCCTTCTTGAGGTTGTGTTTGTAATTGTCATGTTTGCTTGTAACTGTTTATTATAGCTGGTGTTTTCACAACAGAAGTGATTCTTTTAGTTGCAACAAGTAAGTATCAGGTTGTGATTAGGCGTCTAAAAGGGAAGCATGAATGAGATTTGTGGTAACTTCATAGATCACTAAAATTGTATAAAGCTGGAAAATAAGTTAATGTGCTTCTTTCCTTATTAACCATGATGTTTTGTTTCCAATTTCACTTCATTTGCAGTTCTCCATAAGCTGCAGGTGGTTAATTGTTTTCTTTTCATGTTCAACAGTATTTATAGTGTAAACATCAAATCATGGTTCATTAATTTCAAACACTTACTGTGGATATTGTGTAGCCGATTTGACTGTTTTTTGGTATTTAATACTTGCTTCTGAACTGCATTTGGTAGGTGGATACACCAATGGTGGACCAGCTCAAGGATCACAACCTGATGCAGATTCTACAAATACCACAGTTTGTTAACTACTCTATTCTTTACTCTCTTCTCTTTTTCTAATTTTCAAGTGCCTTTAGCTAATCGATATCATCATAGATTTTTGTTGGAGGTCTTGACCCCAATGTCAGTGATGAAGATCTTAGACAACCTTTTGCACAGTATGGTGAAATAGTTTCTGTAAAAATACCAGTTGGGAAAGGGTGTGGGTTTGTGCAATTCGCAAACAGGTAGCTTGTTGGTTGTGATTTTTCAAGTCATTAGGGATCTTATTAGACGGTAAAAGTTCAGTAACAAATCTCTGTAATTTGTTGTGGCAGGAATGACGCAGAGGAAGCCTTACAGAAGGTGAACGGAACTGCTATTGGCAAGCAAACAGTGCGCCTTTCTTGGGGACGAAACCCAGCAAATAAACAGGTAAATATCTCTTTCTTTCTCCCATTACCTCTGTCTCCTTACTGTTGCTTCTTTGAAGTCTTATGTCTTTGGAAAAAGAGAAGAACTTCCAAAATGGCAAGGGAATGCTTAGGAATAGTCATAATCCAGTGGCTTGCATCTATGGTGTCTCATAGTTATTTTGTTCTATTCTCCAACATTTGCTTGATTTACTTGAACTCCCAGTTGGTAGAACTGGAAATATCTATAGTTTAGCTGCATTGGCTGTTGTGGAAGTTAAAGTGTTAAAATAACATACTTCTGGTCTTATGCTGCTAGGTTGAAATATTTGCACATCCCTCCCCCTCTTCTAAGGGTGGTAGTAGTCTATTGGTATGTTGTCTCTGATAAATTGCAATTAAGAAGTTAAGACACTAAGAACCTGGTTCTTAACAAATTTTCTCTATTTATGAGCGTGTTGCATCAACTTTCTGTCTCCTTTCTGTTACTTCTTTGAAGTTTTATGCTTTTGGAAGAAAGACGAATCTCCAACACAGGTGCGATTAATGCTTAGAACAGTTTTGGCCACTGGTTAGCATCTGTAAGAATTGTAAGGAGGAGCCCATGTCGTGCCACAATGTTAAAGGAGGATTGTGTGTCGTGCTACAGTGTTAAATCAAGTGTTTGTTGCGAGGCAACCCAATGGACATGTCTTCAATAGTTTTTCTAGTGTCCAAAATTTCCTTGAGTTGTAGAAACTCTTTAAGTTATGCTTATTGGTTGGGGTATCTATTGTTACTCTGCATAAGCTATTGAGAAGCCATGGTTGTGAAATAACTATTGGTGGTGGGATGGTATTGATATGTAATCTCAGATAAATTGTTTCTGACACCAAGTAAGTTGTTCTATGCCGTATTCTTCAACATATTTCTATCTTATGCTTGTATTACTCAATCTCCACCTGTGGAATATTGCAGTCAAGATCTGATTTTGGGAACCAGTGGACTGGGCCATACTATGGAGGACATTTCTATGATGGGTACGGGTATGCATTCCCCTCACCACATGACCCAGGGATGTATGCTGCCGCCTACGGGGCTTATCCAGTGTATGGTACTCACCAGCAACAAGTAAGCTGAAAGTCTGCCGCCGAGTTCCTCTGCTTGAATGGTGAATGTGCGCATAATCTATTTGTTTCAAGCTTGGAATGTAGAATTTAATCAAATCCCTCCAAATGAGGAGTGGAACTGAATTTTGACTAGATGTGTTAGTCTCCTAGGGATTCTATTAAACATTTATTTGGAAGTTTGGACTTAGAGACATGAAACTTCTAGAATAGAATAAACATCCTACACCGTTGGTACATGTGTACTTCAAAAAGCAAAATGGTGCTTGCAAGATATTCAGTTATGCTGGATGCAAATCAATTGTTCTATCTGTTTTTTGTAATGTCAATATGTGCAAACATTATCTGCAACTCTGACGTGCTTATCTTCTGCTATCTGAAATCTTGGTTTTGTTTCATGAATGCTTCTGTTTGAGCCGGTGCTCTCGGGCTTTAGTCTGGGGTAAGAGTGCCTTTGAGATGTGGGGATTATCTCCTCGTATGGGGAATCCATGTCTTAATGTCTCGTCTGATGTAAACTAGGGGGGGGAGCAAACTTGTACACGATCCTTAAGTGTTTGGTCGTTCTGCAAGGGTCGTTTCTTAGGTTCAATCCACTCTTTTGAGTGTGCACATTTTTACCATGACACACTAGCTTTGGTGGGCCAAATATCTAATATCTTGTGGTATCATTCTGAACATTTCACGTGGTATCATTTTTTAGTCGGTTTATGAAAGAATGTTATTTTACTTATATTTAACTTTAAACTTTCACTTTTATCATTAGTGTGATAATTTAATGCTACGCAAATATTCAACGATTGTTTTAGATCATAAAATTTAAAAGTCTTTATTTTTTTGTTAATCACTGTATCAAGTTAAATAATACCACATAAAATGAAAAGTAGAGAGTACTTTTTTTTTGTTTCTAACGTAAGTGTAACTTAGTTCATTTAAACTTGTTTGAAACAAATTTACAAGTGATAGAAAACAAATTGCAACAATAAAATATGAAGAAAATAATTTTTTTTAATTGATAAACAATATAGGTATCCATATTGTTCCTCAATCAATTTTTTTTTCTAAATTTTATCTATAGTTGAAGGGTTGTTACTAGCATATTTTTTTGAATATAAATTGATTGCTTCTCTTTTAAGATTTATTTGATCTTGATGAAAAGAATATTTAGTTAATTTTCTTGAATTATTTGATCGTCAAAAAAACATCTTGATCTCTTTGTGAAAACCCATGAGTTTATTGAAAGTTGAAGATACTCCTTCAAAAGGAATATGTTTGTACCTTTTAAATAGGTGCGATTTTCAAAATTACAATAAAATAATCTTCAAATTAGGATTTAAGGTATAATAACCTTTAAGAATTCTAACGGAAATTGAACTTGTATTATCGAATTCAAAAAATCTCAATTTCTACAAATATTTCCTACTTCAACTCCTGTCGAAGTGTAGACTTGAAGAAACTCTAATACGAGACTTGAAGTACCAATAAAAATAAAGCTTTCATTTTTATGATTTTGTAACTCCAGATATGCAAATCTGATTTATGAGAGACTTGAATAGGGGTAGATTTGGACCTACTGAACTTATCATTTTAATTGCATCTAAATTTAAAAGTGATAGAAACTAAATCGCAATTGCACTAAAGTATGTAAAAATAAATTTTTTATTTAATAAATAATGTGGGTGCAATACTGTTCTTTTCTTAATTCTTTTCGTTGAATTTTATCCATAGTTTGACCTGTTAGTGGCATTATCGAATATAAGATGATTTGGACATTGTTGAGATTTATTTGATAATTTGGACCTTATTGAGATTTATTTGACCTTCATAAAAGGGGATTTAATAAATCTTCTAGAAATATTTAATTGTCAAGAAGAATTTCGATATATCTTGACTTTTTGCAAAAGTTCATGAATATATGGGATGTTAAAGATGCTTATTTAGGGAAATATGTTACCCTTAAATAAGTGTAATCTAAGATTTATGATAAAATAGCCCTCAAACTACGATTTAAGATAAGAATAGCCTCTAAATATTCTAACTGAAACTCGTATCGTAGAATCAACAAAATTTTATTGGGTATAATGTCCATTGGGAAACAACAAATGTAATCATTTAAGCTATAATTTACAAAATTATTTTGATTTTCTAAATATTTTTTAAGAATCGAGTACTATTAAGAATTAGTAACTAATATACGACTAACTCAATAATTTTTTATTTTGAATTTCAAAAGTGATACTTATTTTGAGATAATTTTTTTGTTAAGAGTGTATTCAGTACGAAGGAAAATGTTCTTCTATTTTCTCATGTTCATTAATATTTTCTTAAGGAAAATAAGCTCATTAAAAGTAAGAAAAATAATTTCCTTATAAGATCAAGAAAAACGACTAACTCAATAATTTTTCTTCTTAAATTTCAAAAGTAATACTTATTTTGAGATAATTTTTTGCGTTAAGAGTGTATTCAGTATGAAGGAAAATGTTGTTTTATTTCCTCATGTTTGTTCGACTAAAAAATTTATAAAATATTTTCTTAAGAAAAATAAACTCATTAAAAACAAGAAAAATAATTTCCTTACGAAATTAAGAAAAACAAATAGTGATATCTCATACCATTCTCATTCATCCCAACAAATTTCACATTCAACCATACCTTTACATAGATCCACTACCACTCACCCACCTTTACTCTAGCCCTGCTTCTCTCGCCCAAAAAATATTTTTTTTTCTACCCCACCCCTATCCTGACCTCGCAACCCCGCACCCACCATCTTATTCTTTTTATTTTTTTTACTTATTAAATTCTTTTTAAAAAATGACTCTATCCCATTCCCA
>JBDJHY010000087.1:21175858-21187260 GCA_039654485.1 Withania somnifera
CGCTTGGCTGAGAGGACTCTGGTTCCGCTCCATTATCATCTTTCCAATGACAAAGCTGATTAAAAGCTTTTCATACTTGCAGCTTCAGCGCAAAATCATTGCAGCATTTCTGTGTAAAATCCTAGGAAGTGTAGGATCTAATTAACACAGCATATGAGGAGTTTTGTCTTTGTCGTGCCGAGGTGTTTCCCACTTGTCTAGCCAACTTTTCTTGTGAGGTAAGTCTGTCTACCTGGAGTAGGATCTTTCCACTGAAACTGTTCCATATGTAGATATAACCCCTTTCTCTTTATTTCTGTAATATTTTTATGGCTTGAAGACCGATGTCTTCAGGATTGACAAAAGCCAGTCTCCTCCCAGTTCATACTCCAATACAAATTTCCTCAAAAGAGAAACTTTAGGCCTTGAGCCTAGCCATTCCTTATAGTGTATAATATATTGAATTTTATATTCATTTACTTCAATTACTGAAATCTCGTGCTCTGTTTGCATTTTCTGCATTGATTACAGTAGCAGCTCATAATTTTTCAATAAAACATTCAAGGAATAAGCTGAAAAGCGTACAGTGACATAACAGCTCTATGCAGCGCTAACTCGTCTAAACATCAGTAGAGATTACCCTCTTCTGTATTATATGCCGAGTTCTTTTATGGTTCAAATCCTAGAAGCGTGCAAGACCCTTGTTCTGGTGGATACTCCTCAAGTCTCGTGCTTTATAGGAGAGTAATTTATTAGTATTTTTGTTACAGCCTCTGCATTTCATGGTTTTTCGTTGACGTGTTTTTTCCTATCCTTTGGCGATATATTTTAATTCTCGTTCAGTAGTTAGATGGTAAAGGAGAAAAAATAATATCGGATTAGAAGTGAGTCCAATTGTTGCATAATACTTTGCAGTTGTAAATTAATTGTTATTTGGTGCCATTTTTCTTTATCTGCGTTAAGAAACTCAGGAAGAAATTGCCTTTGCAAAGATGAAATCATGGTAAGAGTACTGTACGCTCTAATAGATTTGACAGTAGTGTGTTTATTTTAGTACCTCTTGTTACCAGAATACATGGGCGCAGTGGTATTACAAGGAGCTATTTTATCTGCATTCCAGCGGATGTCTTTTCCACTTTTCCGTTGGGTCATATTTATGCTTGATATAGTAAGTGGTAGTGGACCTTGGCATGCCTGCAATATACTCTTTCCTAATTTATCTTTCAAGTTTTTATTACACTCAAATGAGATGATTTAACTTTATACATGGCTCTCTTTAAGCCTAAACCACAAGTTTTATTAAGTCTGCTTTCTTGATCTTCGTGTCCAGTCAAATGTCGCAACGTCAAAATTGAAGTTGTTTGGGCTGCGTGTGGTTGATAATCTTTTTATATTTTTCGTTCTTTTTTGTTGGATTGTTGGTTGCTTCCTTTGTTTTCTCTCTCTCTTAATTGTTTTTTCTAACATTTTAATTCGTTTGTAGGTTGAAATCCTTCTTTTATAATAAGCTAGAATTGGGTTACTTTAGTTGGTAGTGGTGTGGGACAAAGTGTAGGTTTGTTTAGTTCCAAATTGCTCGTGTTCCAACCGCACTTGTTGTCCCCATTTTCACGCCCTTTGTTGTAGGCCTGTAGCTGCCGGCTGCTGTTCATTGTTATGATTTGAAAATTATTGTTATGTTGGTACTTGGTTGAAATTGTAAAAGCATCGTAATTGGGGGATCTATTTCGTCATATAGCGTAAAATTCTGTCTTCGACGAACATAGAAGTACAAGGCATCTCCCTTCATAGATTTACCCTCTCTTTTAATTCCTCAATTTTATTTTTGGGCTAAATGCGAAAGTATGAGCATCTAACTATTTTGTTTTCAATGTGAAAGAAAGAAGACATATTAACTTCAATTTTGTTTTAGGAAAAAAAAAACTACAAACACGAGTAACTCAACTCAAAATATTCATATAGAGAGTTAAGATGATGTATACAGTAAGTGTACATTTTATATCATCAAATTAAGTTCACTTATAATGATAGGAAATTTCAATAAGAGTAAAATTGAGGGTTAAGCTTTTAGACAATATTTTGCTAATTACAATTCATAGTCATATATCTATACATTCAGCATATAATTACAATTAGTTGCTATTACGGCATACAAATAGAAATAAAAATAGATCTTCTGTAGTTCGAAATACAAGTATGGATTAGTTCTATCTCAATATACAAACACAAATCAGCATCTCGAGAAATAAATGCAAATCAGCCTCTTCTTGACATACAAATGTAAACTTTGTTTGTATATGTATGTCGAGATTAGCTGTTGCATTTATATATGTACATATTTTCAAATTTTGTTTGTATATGTATGTCGAGATTAGCTGTTGCATTTATATATGTACATGTTTTCACACGCGGCTTTTTTATGAAGGTGAGTTAATTAAAAAAAATCTTTTTTAAAAGAAGAATTCTACTCGCAATTATCTACTGGCATTGATGGAGAAGAATGACAAGATTTGGACGTTTGTTTTCAGGTAAAGATTGTAGCTTAGTCCAATCCAAGAACAAACAAGGGACAATGTAAGATTGATTCGTCCAAGGTTATTCACGAATCTTTTTTTGTTTAAACTGAAAAAATTTTGTTTAAGTTTTCTTTTAAGCGTCATCAGAGGAGGAAAAATTTGCTGCATCCATACTTTTTCTTCCAAATGCAGGATAACTCCAAGTGGTTGTGGTTTTTTTTCCATATCGCTTGCTTATTGGTGCTTGGGCCTTCCCCCTATCTTTTATTGCTATTATGCTAAGGCGTATTGCCATCTTGCTTTTTCTTTCTTCCTAGCTCGTTTTGGTGGTGTATTATTCGATTTTGTACGTTATTTATATCGTGCATTCTTAAACATTTTAGGTCATTACCTTTAGCTCAAGCATTTCCTGTGTGAGAATCCAACTACAACTACACCAAAGAGGAGGGAGCATGGATATTGGGAGATCAATCAGCCAAAATAAGCATGAGCGGCTATGATATTCGTCCACTGCTTGGGCATTGAGTCTTCTGCTGCTTGAAGAAGTATGAGAGAGGATCGATGTTGAGCAGAAGTGAGGTTAAAGCAGCCAACCATGCATCTCTCATTACAACGTAGGGCTTGAAAGACTGGATAGTTTGTTTTCCTTTTGTGTCCAATATTTTCTATCCAAGCCGAAATAGGAAAAGTTGCAAGCACCACTAGGCCCGATTGTCGGTTGGGTAATCACAGGGCCTTACTTATTTCGGGGGGACTTGATTTTGAAATGAAATGATTGATAGAATTGATATTTCATAGAAGAATGACCGAGAATCTTTTCACAACTGCATGCCGAGAGAGGAGGATAACCTCTTTGAGAAGGATGGGGCCGCTTGGCTACTACTTACACATCTGGAGTTTCGGATTTTGGACCTATTTCATTTTTTTCTCTTTTAAGAAAAGAAAAACTTTATTTTCCGGATTATTGTATATTTTAATTTGAATTAGGTATTCTGTGTCCAATGCTAAGCAGTCTTTAAACATGTCAATTCTTTCTTTGCCCCAATTGCTTTTTTTTTTTTTTTTTGTTTAAATCAAAAGTTTTTTTTTTTTTTTTTTTGTGTGAGTTTCAGATTGACTTAATGCTAGTCAGTGTAATATACTAAACAAACTTTAAAAGTTAATGCCAAAGGAATATCTAAACAAAACAAGTGAATAATATCACTGGTGTTGTTACAGTTCTAACATTACAAAATTCTTGTTTGAAAACGTAAGCATTAAATCATAGGGAATATTCTACTTAGTTCATAATTTTAAAAAACAAAGGAAAAAAAAAAAGGGGGGAACTAAAATCAGCTTGATTAGAGTATCAAACAATAGCTTTCAAGTGTCATCAGCCAAGTAAGTATACATATAACTTGGCAACCTTTTCTTTAGAGTTTTCCAAAACCAAAAATCATTAATCTAACAATATTGGCCGGACACAAAATTTAAAAACCTTGGACATTTATTTATATGGAACACATATGATTATGAATCATAAGAGTTGTTATCGTCTCGCCCACAACTCAAATTAAAAATGGTTAAAACATCCTATTTCTACTTCTTTTTCTTAACCTTGTTAGCTTTATATAATTTAGTTCATTGTTATAACTTAGGAAAAAATACTAGTAGTAAATTTGTATCACAAAGGATTTCACCAGTGCATTTTGGGCCTCAAAATTCACCCAAAGGGAATGATAAAATTGAAAATTTACCTGGTGAACAAGAAGGCGTAGATTTTAAGCAGTATTCAGGATATGTTACAGTTGATCCAATTGCTGGAAGAGCTTTGTTTTATTATTTTGTTGAATCACCTCAAGATTCTGCTTCTAAGCCTCTTGTCTTATGGCTCAATGGAGGTTAGTTTCTTTCTTTCTTTCCTTTTTTTTTTTTTGAAGTATTATAATTTAAGTCTGTTAAGTCATACATATCCTTGGAGTTAGCATATTTTCTCCTACTTTTGACTTTAATAGTAGGTGGATCTTCGTGTCAGTATATACTTGGGGGCTTTTGTGAATGGAGTTTGATCATGTTAGAATCGGGAAAATGAGTATTGCGGAATTTAGCTAAATAATGTTATAATGATAATTATAAAATACGTTAACAAGTTGATTGTAACGATAATTAAAGAAAATAAAAAATATATAAATTTAATGTGATTCAGTCAGTATAACCTACGTCTACAAGCGTAGGGGAGCAATTTCACTATATCAGCTAGAGTATAAAAGAGAATACAAAATTAGAAAAAATATTCTAATTAATCCCAAACAATCCAAGAGAACAACCTCACAAAATCATTTCATTACAAATGTTTCTCATCTCAAAAAAATGGGAGAAGAGAGACAAGAGAAATGCTTATGAATTGGTGTGTTACAGCTGATGAAAAGCTCCTATTTAGAGATGAAATCACTATAAGAATAAAGGCTTTTACCACTAATAAAAATGCACTTTAACAAAGAGTGTTAAAACTTTTATCAAGCATAAGTAAATTGTCATTGAATTCAATGCTGTTATAGACTTTAAAGACATTTATAAAGAGTGTGAAAATGTAATTGTCTTAGCGTCAATTAAACAATTGACGCAAAATATCCTTTTTGGTGTACTGAATGGGTTTGTTGATGTCATTAATGATGTCAATAAAAGATACAAAATTCAATATTTTAATGTCAATAAATGAATTTTTCAGGTGCAAATCTCTTTGACAATGGAAGAAACTTCTTCCTTAAATTTAAGGATGGTTACTATCAAGTATGTCAAAGAAAAATCACATTACAGATTTCAGGACATTTGAATTAGCTAATAAATGAGAAATAAAAGTTTTTTATTTATCGAGTCCTTCAAAAATCAATCTGATAATTACGTATAATATAAGGTTTTATCTAACTACTCCTATAGGAAGCTTAAAATCCTCAAGCTCTTCTACATACTTTATCTCTAGATTTTGACTTTAGAGTGGTATCAGGAACTCTATTTTGAAGATTACATATAGTATAACCTATGTTTCCCTAGAATATACATGCTCCTGTGCTATTTCGATGTTCTTGATATCTAAAAACATATGACAGTTTCTCATAAATAGTCTCTCTACCCTCACAAAGGTAGGGGTAAGTATATGCATACACACACAACCCTTCCAAAAATTCACTTGTAAAATTATATTGATTATATTATTATTGATCATCTAAAATATTATTATGTACAAACAGGGCCAGGTTGTTCCTCACTTGGAGGAGGAGCATTTGGAGAACTTGGTCCATTTAGAGTTAGAAAAGATGGTACTCTACAGAGGAATCAATTTTCATGGATTTCTAGTGAGTCATTCAAAAAACTACAAATCGAAGTCTATAACGTTTACAACGTACTTCTAATACTAATGAATATTAACATTTCATTCATCAGAGGCCAATATAATATTTCTCGAATCGCCTGCTGGTGTTGGATTTTCATATACAAACACAAGTTCTGACTACAATTTTAGCGGAGACACAACAACAGCTCATGATTCTTATACCTTTCTGGTCAACTGGCTCGAACGATTTCCAGAATATAAAACTAGGGACTTTTACCTTACTGGAGAGAGCTACGCGGGCCATTACATCCCTCAACTTGCTCAACTTATACTTATGAACAACAATTACTCAAACACGACTATAACTACCATACATTTGAAAGGAATTTCTGTAAGTTTTCTCATGTGACGAACAACTTAGCAACGGATTATCAAAAAAAAAAAAAAAAAAATTTCAGCTACGAGCTAGTTAGCTCTGTGAAGTTTGTAGCTAATTTCAGTTTTTCTTTAGTGATTGTTATCTTTAATTAGACTAATATTGTTGTTTAATGAAATTTACATCTCAGATTGGCAATGCATATGTTGATTTTGAATCCAACATGAAAGGAACAACAGAGTATTACTGGTCTCATGCATTAATCTCAGATGAACTATACAACAAAATCGTATCAACGTGCAATTTTTCTACTCCATCTTCTACATCCAAGAAATGCAATGCGTATTTGGACCAAATCGACAAAGAAATTGGAAATATATTTCTCTACAACGTCTACGCGCCATTGTGCCCCAGCAGATCACCTTCAAGTACTCCAGTAAGCAAATGTTGCATCAGTTTTAATACTAAATGTGTTTTAAAAAGTTAAGAGAATGTTCAATTCAATAACTTTTTGCAGTATCCTTTTTTCTGTATTGCAAATAGATATCGGAAGTTGATCCGTGTCTACCAAATTATATACAGTCTTACTTTAACATACCAGAAGTTCAGATGGCGATGCACGCGAATGTTACAAATCTTCCTTATCCATGGGAAAGCTGCAAGTATAAGGCTTTTGATTTAGTGAAATATAAACCTCACTTTTCTTACCATATACGTTTAATTTTTAAGTATAATTGTAACTAATCATACATTTTCTTTTTATTGAGAACAGTAATACACTTAATCTCAACTGGAAAGATAGACCATTGACTGTCTTACCACTTTTGCATCAGTTGATGAAGAGTGGATTGAGGATTTGGTTGTTTAGGTACGTATTTAAGGGGAAAACCCGTACTCCCTCCGTGACTCCATTCCAATTAACGTGGCACTTTTTGAATTTGGGGAGTCGAATGAGTTTTCTCGGACTTACAGT
Organism: Withania somnifera; assembly: GCA_039654485.1. Taxonomy (NCBI): domain Eukaryota; kingdom Viridiplantae; phylum Streptophyta; class Magnoliopsida; order Solanales; family Solanaceae; genus Withania; species Withania somnifera. Next base: position 21,183,013 of record JBDJHY010000087.1, read on the forward strand.
ACTTTTTACATAATCTCTTTTATTTTAATTTTAAATTTAAAGATTGCATGTCCTAATTCACATGTTTGACTCTCGACATCTAAACTGCTCTACGTAAATTGAGAGTACACAATTCGATTCTTCTTAGCTAGTTCATCATACATTTTTCAAGATAACATAATATGCTAGGAAAATATACTTTGCAGTGGTGACATGGATGTTGTAGTGCCAGTGACAGATACAAGGTATGCTATAAAGAAGTTGAAGTTATCAGTTAAGACAGCGTGGTACCCTTGGTACTTGCAGGGAGAGGTAAACAGTCATCATTAAAAAGTAAAGAACATAATATTCTTCGTATGTTTTTTTTTTTTAACATTTTCAAATACTTAGGGGACTAACTGCTTGTTATTTTTTAACTAAACTAGATGATAAATAAAACGAGAATATTGGGTATAAATATAAAAATTGACACCGCTTGTCTTTCTAGTGATTACAGTTAACCACTCCTTAAAAAAAAAATTCTGAATACACTTGTCTTTATGCAGGTTGGTGGATATGTGGAAGAGTATGAAAACTTGACATTGGTGACAATAAGAGGAGCAGGTCATTTTGTTTCAACGTATCAACCAAATCGAGCTCTTGCTTTTTTCTCCTATTTTCTTAGCGGAAATCTTCCTCCTAAGGAGTAGCCCTAGGTTCATTTTTCTTGTCTCGTTTCTTGTTTTCTATAAAAAAAAAGAATTGAGTAGATCCCTTTACTTGGAGACACTGGCTTGAATTATACGAAAGGTACCTTGAGTGACATTTGATTATATATATAAATTTGTTTTATATTATTAGCCTAGTTTAACTAGTAATGGGAGACTAATTATTAATTTTATCAAATTATTATAACTAACACCTGCAATTATAAACTTTCAACGAAAAAAGGTTACACGACGGTACGTTGTTTTCATTGAGGGGTCCGTTGGTCTATGAAATTAAAAAAAAAATAAAGTTTAAAATTAACTTAATCTCATATTTAATATGAGATATTAATTAATAATAAAACTACACTGAATGGTTAACAAGCTATAAAAGAATGTGGAATAATTAAAAAAGAATAAATCCTTTTGTCCGTAATTTTTTTGGCCATTGAAGCCTAAATAAGTGCTATTCACTAGTTTCCCTTTTGACACTTTTACCCTTTTTCATTATAATTTCCAATACATAAAAAAGTGTTTTATTATGATAATTCTCATATTCAAACATTGGAAAAGGAGACATAAATGTCAAATACGTGTTTTACCATTTTTTTAAAAACAAAATTCATATGCCAAATATGTGTTTTATCATTTTTTTTAAAAAAAGAAAATTCTTCTATACTACACAAATATTACATGGTCAGATCTGTTTATTTAGAAAATAAAAGTATGTATTTTTTTAAAAAAATCTCTCATATATACGCACATACGTACAAAATTAACACACATATTAGACACAAATGTAACTAAAAGAAATTAATTATACATCAGCTAATGATACTTATTGTGCTAATCTTTATTTTAAATTAAAACCAAGATTACAAAAAAATCATCTTCTTCTATCACTATTCACTCTGAATTAAAAGGTGACACATTAATGTTTTATTTACCTTTTCCCCTCTCCTATTGTTTATAGAGGTATCCACTGATCATTCAGTTTTTATTTATTCTGCTCGATTTATTCTCTTTTCTATTTTTGCTTCTTAATCATAAATTTCTTTTTTATTTTATGTTACTTATCTTCCACTTTCTTTCTTCTCTATATTATGTAATTGCTCATATATTATTTCTTTTTTATTCATTTAGCATTATCCTGCTGTTATTTTAGTTTCTGAATTGAAATAGAATTTCATTATACAATGAGTTTATAAATCCATGTTTTTTTTTGTATTATATTTAATTAAGTTACATGGAATATATTTTATGTTATATTGAAATTTGGCAAAGAATATTATATTAAATTTTAAAGAAAAATAATTTATGTTATATTTCTTATTTCAATTATGTGTTTTTATTGACTTGTTATTTCATATTGCATGTTATTCATTTTTTAATTAAAATTGATAGATTATTTTTCTATCAAACATTTGAATAATATTATAGAGTTTCAATAACAACATTCCGGTTGATGAGTCAAAAGATCACCAATAACCTTACTAGAAAATCTACCTTATGATCACAGACAACAAAAATGATTCTTGAGTAAACACCTTCAAAACAAAGCCCAAGTTAGTTCCTGGATTAATTCTCCGTTGCATAAGTTAGCAAATGGGTTAATTCCCAGATGCATAAGTTAGCAAAGAGTTTTAGGAGAGAATACCAGTAATATTTAAAAATAGTATATTGCGTACCTTAGTCTCTCAACTATCTTTTAACCGTATTTGTGGTGAATGTTAGAATTACGAAGTGATACTTGCCATGTTATGTGCATCTATGGTAATTCTATCATGATTCTATGTTTATTTATGATATAATAATCCTACCACGATTCTTTAGTTGTTACTAATACTTATCTAATTATGATAATTATGGTAGATCTCTAATTATGATAGTTATCTAATTATCAATTACTACAGTTATTCTACACACCGGTGTAGTCTCACAAAAAGGTGTGATGTTATATTTATTTTTATATTTATATTTAACCTTTTAGTAAAGCATGCATTTTTTGTAGTTTTATTTTATAATTAATTAATAAAATTTTTATTAGTTAGAAAAATATGTACCAGTTATTTTTTTAAAATATTTTTTATAAATATTTATTTATTTATTAATATTTTTTCAAGACATAATATGTATAAGTACCTAATCTAGTATCGTGTATAAAAGTTCTCAAAAAATTTAATCCCAACATAAAGACATAAGTACCAACTACTACTCCTACTTTAGATGTGGTGACACATAGACACATTATTAAAATTATTAAAGTTACACAGTTCACATACAGGAAGAAATCCACACATTAATGTTGTAGTCTTGAAATGATAAAATAACTTGCGAATTATTATACTTAAAAATAAATTTAAACCATATAACTAAATAAAAATTTTAATATAACTTGAAAATAATTTATCAATGAGAATCAAAACTTAAAATACTTTAAACGTGATAAGTATTGACATATTATAAAAATTATATGATTTTTATATGTCAAACCTAGTTAACAACAACCCACTAAAATCACACACTAATATTGTAATGTTGTGCTCCTATGTCACGTTAATTTGATAACTTGTGAATTATTATTTATATACATTATCAATATTATCTCTAATTAAGTAATTTTATTAGTTATTACGTTTAAATATGATCTCTAATTAAGTAGTTTGGAATGACTCAATTTCGTATTAAAAAAAATATGATTATAATTAATTTGGTACGATTTTAACTATAAAAAAAAGTAAAAAGAGGCAAACCAAGCTCGTATATTACATATATGCAATTTTTAAAAATATTAACACACAAAAATATTTTTAATGTAATTAGAAAATATTTCTTAAATTTTATCTTTTAATATATTATTTTAAATTTGAGTTTTAATTTTAGAATAGTGCAATAAATAAATGTTAGTAACTCAAATAAAGTTGAATTCAAAATCAAATCAATATCGATGTTAACAAATGAAATCCAATTTAGCTTTAGGAATGACATTTAAGTTAGATATTTATTTTTTTAGTTTTACATTGGTTTAGATAGTTAAAATATATATTTATTTATCATGGTATTTTTACTTTTGTGGCCAAATTTGGGCCAATTTTTTTGGCCATTTACCACTTTCTCATGAAAAAACACATAGGTAAATCCCAATAAAGTTAAAAAATTACTCATTCACCTCAATTTAATTATCTTACTTTTTTTAAAATTTATTTAAAAAAGCTATCTCTTTTTTTTATGGTTCTTTTTTTCAATTTTTTTTTACATGTTTAAAATCTCATGATTAATACTATTTTGGTATATTAAATTAATTTTTAATTTAAAATTATAGAATTTTAATAAAAATTATTTCCTGAACTTCATGTGAAGTCCCAGTCAAACAAATAAATTGAAATGAAAAAAATATATAACTTTTTTACGCGTAACTATCTAAATTCTAAAATATTAAAATAAAAAAAAGCACATGCATGAAGATGGAACCCCTTTGAGTCGAGTCACTATAATTAGGCATGGATCCCCACTATACTTTTGTTACCTTTCTACTTTATTTTAACCTTTTCTTTTTTTTTTTTTTCTTTTTAACTATTTTATT
>JBDJHY010000087.1:21191242-21206260 GCA_039654485.1 Withania somnifera
GTAGTTGATAAGGCTTAGCTCAACGGTCACCGGATTCACCTCTTGCAGTGTGTCTCACACCCGGCGTGAGATTGATTCTAACATCAGCAAGAATTGTTGCTGATTATAGGGTCATCCTCGATATTGTGGGGTTACTTAGGCTGTGCCTGGACACTGAGTGTTAAGAAAGGGCTACAAACCCGTTGAAGCACCTAAAAAAAAAAATTACTCTGAATTTAAGACTAACTCTTTAAAATAAATAAATAAAGAAATGTAGTATATGTAGTACGATTTTGTGTCATATCATATCATATCTATGTAGTACGACTTTTCTTTTTCCTTTAAGTTGTGTGTTGCCAACTGGAATAATTGGATTTGTTCAAAATAGTAGAGCTGTGTCTAGTAATTAATTGGATTGGGACACATATTGAATTGAAAAATCTTGTAAAGAATGGAATTTAGTGCCTTTTGTGTGAAAAAGGGGTAAGGTGAGTACTAGATAAGAGTACGTGGCGAGGATTTAAATTAATCAGATTAATAATTTTACAGTGTCAGATAATTATTCCCTTTATTAAAAAAATTCCGTACATTAATTAGAAATTTTAAATTTTAAATCTTAACTCACTATTGTTGTAAACTTGAAAAAATAGGTCGAAATTTTGAATTAAAAATAAATAAAGTGATGTAACTGGAAAAGCTTAGAAATATTGATAATGATGGATATTTATACATAGTTCAAACTTTCAAAAATATTATTTTCAATTCTATATCTATATATAACTTTAGATATGTTTGAAATTTCATGTTGAAACTTGAGAAGCCCCCCTTCAAGCATGATTTATCAGAAGTTTGGCCTTGGTGGCAAGCCAAGCCTCTCCAAATTTCAAGCAAAAATGTCTGGCGTTGATGCCAAATACATGAATTTTGCATTTTGGACGGAGTATTTTCAAAATCCGTTATACACTACTTCAATAGATATTTAGCAGGAATAGCTTAATTATTGCTAAATTATATTTTTAGGGATATTATAGTGACAATTAAGCTTTGGCATTCTTTTGTAAATGCTCCTAAAGTTTATGGTGACACAAAATACAATATAACAATTAACTTATATCGATAAATTTTTTATTATTCTTTATTAAATATATAGTTATTATCGCTAAAAGTCTTTATTGTTATAGTTATATATGCACTCTCTCCCCCAACCCAACCAAGACACACACAAAAAAATAATAATAATAAAACATTTTAGCTGGTGATGATATTGCTTATCGATTGGGTTGTCTTTGTGCTAAATCTTGTGTGATTTATGATATATATAGCATCCAATTGTATCAAAGACAGCAACATGTTACTCTATAAATCATTATTTGCTTGTGACTATTGACAAAACCATTAAAAAGATGAGATCAAGATTCATCTAGCTACAATCATCTATATTATTGTTAATTAGTTATCTAGTCTTAATCAATTTGCCTTTTTATCTTTCCTTAGTCAAATTATGATTGGTCAGTACGTTTGACAAACCAAAGTAATTGCTTATTTCAATTATAACACCAAAGAAAACAGGATTACTATATAACTGTTTGATCATGGTATATTTCCTAATACGAAGAACATATGTTGGAGGACCAGTTACTAGTTTAATAAAACGTAGGTTAATTAGAGCGAATCACAGAGATGGGCTGTCGAGTTTTTAGGTTGTCAGCTTTTAAAAATAATACATATATATGATATAAACTTCATGGTAAACATACGTTTGGACTCAATGATGATTAGCTTAACATATAAATCTTTTGGGAGTTTCCTAATACAAAGGACATATGTTGGAGGAATAGTAATTAGGAGTTTTAAACACTTAGAACAACTACAAAATAAACTTGTCGAATTTCTAAGAGATACAGAATCTAGTACCTAAAGAAGTGAATAATAATTTGTACATACAATTTAAGAAGTAAACACTAAAATATTACATTGGAGATTAAATTTGTTTGAATTGGAGTAGACATAATTTATCTCCTTCCATATAATGCACAAAAGTGTATCCATATGCATCAATGTCTGTTAGTGCATGACTATAGCATTTTCCTATTTTGGTCAAACATGAGATTTGTCATTTATGAATATTGTTAATTAGGAGTTATTTTTAAATATATTTTTAATCTATTTAAAAATAATTATTCATCCATGAAGGTTCCTGTACCCCAAGTGTCTTTATAGTTCTTGTATGCATCTAGGTGTAAATTAATTGTGAATCTGGTCCCCAAAGTTTTGAGATCTAAGAGAAACAATGCCAAAACAGAAATAGAAATAATACAACATTGTATAAAAACACTTTGTCTGATTTGAAGATCGAAATCGTGATTTTGTATTCCATCTTAATTAATTGCTCTGTCTAATATAATCAACAAACTTATAAACAAGATCTCATGCATTAAAATCCCCTTCCTACGGGGTTATGGTTGATACACAAAACAAATATTTAGCAGCAATAATTTTGTTGGTATTAAATTATATTATTAGGAGTATTTATTAGTAACAATTACATTTTACAACTCTTTGGTAAAATAATTCTAAAAACTATAACAATATTAGATATGGTAACAATTCACTAATGCCAATAAAAAATTTAGCATTCTTAAATAATGTGCTTATTTATTAACGCCAAAAGTCTTTATTATTATAGTGCATAAGTTAAGATAATGATTTCAGACATAAGAACACATAATGAATTTTAGAGAAAAAGATTCTTAAAATTTAAATCCGGATATTTGAGATTGAATCCAGCCTTTGTCTGTCACTTAGCCATTAGCTTGTTAGGCTTTGCTAGTACAATTTATATTTTTATGAAATTCACGAGTTATTGCACAATAAATAAATTATCACAAAGTTTTACTAAAAAAATAATAAACGAAATAATGAAAACTATAGGGAGACATTTAATAATATAAAATTATATCTTATATAAATTAATTTTTATTTTATTTTAAAAAAGACAATATTTTAGACAGCTGCTTAAGCAACGGTTAATTTATTGAGGTAGTTTTAATTAGCAGTTGTACTTTTGTCTCCCCAAAACTTAGCGTGCACGGAGACAATGATGGCAATCATGTCTTCCTCCCTCCATTTTTATTGCTAAAAACATTTATGTGTATAGGTGTTACTGTCAGCTCCATCCATTTGCTTTTCTCATTTTCATTATTATTATTTTACAAAATGGAATTATAATTGTACTAACGTCCATTAATTTAATCCAATTAATTCCCCTAGTTACGCTAACAATTCAGATACAAATAATATAATATTCACTTACATAAACTCACTTAAGTGAATTGATCAATGAGTAGGCTGAAGTGACTTTTAATAAACTCACATATGTGAGAAATGAATTTCGATTTATAACTTTGTTAATATTTTTCTATATCATACTTTTTAGATATATTCTGATAAAAAAATTTATTTCACCTACGAATGCATGAAATCATACTTTCTGAGCGAAAGGTGTCATGCCATGGAGTGGGGAATAGCTCTCGTCTCATGTAAGACAACTAAATGCACCTCGCTAAGAAAAGAGAGATATCCTTGCGCAAGGCGAAAGATCGATGCCCTTCAGAAGCATAAAAAAAAATAGATGACTTGGACAAAACAGCCCCAAGCCACTCTTTTGAGTTTTCAAAGGTTTAAATAAGTGTCTGTAGACGCTTTGTAGTGTCTTTCTTCTTTTTCTTTGTCAATAAGGTCCTCCCGTTCTCGAATGAGGGTCCTCTCCTCTTCTTCTAAAGTTTGAATTTGGTTTAAGAGCTGTTGGATAGAAAGATTCATGGGTCGAAGCGAAAGGAGCTCAGCTCAGGGGCCTGTGTGCCTTGTTTCCACCCGAAGAGAGAATCCTTAAAAAATGAACATAGGAATACGTCCACCCCATATTGTTCAAGGTAATTTTTTATCTAACCAATCTTTCATTTCTCTGTCCGCCTTATCCGGGTAAAGTATCTCATCTATCTTACTTCTTGATGTTGCAGCCCTGGAACTAGAAGGGGAAAGCTATAGAAATTGGTTCCCTACGACGTCTTCTGTCTTCGCGCTTTCTAAAAACCACCCGCCGCACACGCAAACTCCCATCGTGTCCCAGATCACATTCCGTGAATCGAAAGGGGAAGCCTACTCATCTATCAGCTCCTCTCGTAGATCGGGGCTTTTTAGCCAAAATAAAAAGAAAAAAAAAAGGATGCTGGTACACAAAGATATACATAATAATACTAAAATTTATTTATTAAGGAGTGATTTTTCTTTTGGGGATCATAAATATTCACCAAACTAATCAAAATGAATTTTTTAATAAGAGATGAATTAGGATTGAATTTACCCTTGAAGAAATTATCATTCAAATTTCCTTGTCTGTGGATATATACACCGGTCTTTTTTTTTTCTATGAAAATACCCTAATTATGTAATTAATTATAAATAATTACTTTGATAGAAAACTTAATGAAATATTATTAATTTGGAGTCGGTCACGTGGTGAGAGCATGGCATGTCCATATCACTTCTCAGTCTGTCACCAGCCCTAATAATAATGTTACCCACCTCCTCCATGTGTTTTTATCATTATCACAACTTTCTTTTATTTCTACTAATTAATAATAATTATTCATTTTTTATAAGATAATAATTCATTCTTCAATTAAGTGTCTCTTTTGCTAGATGTTAATTAAGAAACTCATTATTGTGAATATCACAAAATTTATGAAATAACCTTTAAGTATAACACAAAATAGAGTTACCTTTTCAAATGTTATGATTTTCAATTACTATCTAATTCAAAATTACATTTAACAAGTGTCACCTCAGTTTAACCATTATGCTGGGGGAATGTTGTTAATCAAATATATTCAATCAAATCTCCCCCTCCCTCCAAAAAAAACAGTTAACCTTGGTGAAAGTTTGAATTTTTTTTTCTTTTACTCTTTTATATACTGATACAAAAATATTTTAACATTATCGGGCTAAAGAAGAAATAATTATACTCTATCGTTCAAAATAAATGTAAATTTAGTTATCTGTACATAAGTTAAATTATTATTATTATTTTTTTTTTTTAAATATGACACCACTTTATTCTATTTATTTTCTACTGTCATGAAGTTGAGTATCAAATAATTAAGCTGGTACTTATGATTTATGAGTAGATTGACAAAGTGAAAACTTTTGATCATCACAAGCTTTTAATTGGGTTGGGGTTCCTAACTTGATTAGCTTTTTAAAATTTATAACCAAACTTTTAAGAGACCAAATCATGAATTAATTGATGATAAACATGTGATTTGAACGTGAACATGTATATTTGTAACTTTAAAAAGGTACAAACGAATGAGTGAAATCCAAGTAACACAAAGAAAGGGCAATTACTCCCATTTATTTAGTTGCCTTTCAATGTTTAAAGCACTTTAGTTGGAAGCCATGTGATTTTATCAGCCTTTTCCATTCACTCTTATCAGATATAACTATTTTCTTTTTCTTTTTCTTATTAGGAGTTGATACTTTTTTATAGTCAAAAATAATTTTTATCGACTCCAAATGTAATATATAGCCAAAGGAGCTCTTAATCTTTTGGTCGCACAGAAAGAAAGGGAATAAAATTATTTTTTGAATGTGAAAGTGACAGTTTTATCAATGAGTTACGTTTTGAAAAAATTAATTGTCATTTATGCCCACATTCTTCATTTTTTTCCTCCGGAAATAATTGCAGTAAAATTTACAAAATTCTCTATGATATTAATTTTTTTTTTTTTAAGATGATAGTAATTTATTTGTCAAAAGTTTTAATCTACTCATAAAACATAAGTACTAGTTTAATTATTTGATATATATATATGAGAAGCGCCTTATGGGAACTTTTTCATTTCTTTCATTAAAAATAAATGAATTTCTTTAGCTACAATACTCTGTAGTGGTAAATTATGTTAAAAATTGAGTATTAACTCATCTGTAATTTTGAACTCCAACTCTAATAATAGAAAAAAAAATTAATAAAAAAACTTTTTTTTCCTTATAAGGTGCCATTTAAATTAGTTAGGTAAGTGAATTTTGAGTATTAAATAATTAAATTGAAAACACTAGATTATAGATACTTTACCTCTTATCTCACTCCAAAGTCCAAAGTCAAGAATCTAACTGAGTTGTTTGCAATTGTAACTAAGCAAAACATTCTAAGTGGTACAAAATTCTATGGACACACTATCTTTTATGGAAATTTGTTTGCAATAGGAAGGTGAGATATTTACAAATTCCATTGGTATGAGTTTGGAGTTCAAAATTGACACTGCTTAAAAGTAGAAATAAAGAAAAAAAGAAAAACAGATAAACTTGATGGGCATTAAATTTAGTAGCCCAAAAAACGAAAAGCAAAAGGGGTCACTCCTCAATATGGATGAAAAGGGTAATGACACACCACTAAAACTTCGTTATAATGATAAATATTTTTTTATTTATTCAAGCCTAAATATAAAATTATTTCTAATAAAAATTATTTTAGTTTTTAAATAAATTTAATTTAAATTATCAGACTATGAATCAAATTTTAAAAAGGATAAAGGTAATGCCGCACGTTAATTCATGCAGAAAGATGTGCTGTCTGGTAGCGTACGGTACTATAATGCACTTATTAGATGCGCAATTTAGCTTGCTATTTCACAACGCAAGCTAATTTACCTTTCGATGCTCTTCACTCTTTATTCGTGAGAAAACATATATAAAATCAATTTGGAAATTTAAATTATTGAACTGAATTATTATATAATTCAATTATATTATTAGATAATTTTGAAAGATATAGATATAAAAATAAAATAATAATAGTTTATTCATGCAAAATCTTTCCACGAACAGTCTATGTATGGAATTATTTATAACCTCTTCTCACACTTTTAGACATAAAATTATAAAGTAACTAACTTAAATAAAACATCTAAATATAAGAGATGAACATCATGTTTATCACTCCTTTCAATTAAGTCTAAAATATAAATTTTTATTAAATTTTAATTTTAATTTGTCTCTAATCACAACATTGTGCACAATCAGTATTTAACCATATGAGTTCATTCAGTCCCCCATCCTCTACTCTTAACAACAGAGGGAATGTAGACAATAAATGTACTGTCTTTAACACAAGACAAGTAGAACAATATACAGTCCCCTATTCCTAGTTTACCCCCACCCCACCCCCTTTCACTCGCTGTATATATGCAACAATATATATATATATATATATGCAGGTCCTTATTGTATCAAATAATGTTTGTTCTTGAGAAATGTTGAGTACGGATTATTATTGCAGAAGATGAAAATGGTTGGTGCTACTGAGTAGTAGTAGTAATATACATTGACTTCACGCCGATCAAGAAAATGCTGGGATCCAACTGAATATTTTTCTGCGAAGAGGGCTGTTCATTTTTTGTCTTTTTAGCTTATTCGGTCTCCAATTTTTTTTTTTTCTCATTCTTGGATTCAATTTCAAGTTTTCAATTCTTCCCTATAGTTTCCCGCTTTCTTGAACTATTAGCACCACTGCTGCAATGTATTCGTTCCTCTGAGAGTCTTATAACCCACCCACCCGTTTCATTGATTCATATTTTTCTGGGGAGTGAAGAAAGGAAGTTAAAAAGATGAATGCTAGAGCCAGGACTAGTTTGCAATCTATGAAAACTCCATCAAAGAATGTAAAGGTGTGGTTTTTATGAACTTTTTTTAGTAGAAAATTTCTGGGTGCTGAATTGTTTTTCTTTTTTCTTTGGGAAATTCATCAGAAAATTGTTTCTTATGAAATATTGGTAAATGTATTTGCAGTTTGAAGGGGAAATATTGAATCTTTATGTGATTAGTATTGTGTAGCACTAAACCTTGTTGCAGTTTAAATGATCAAATATTTGAATCTTTATGTGATTAATATAGAATGGTTCTAAATCTTGTTGCTGTTTAAATGATCCAAAAAATTGAATCTTTATGTGATTCTGGGTTTGTAATTTGTGTTTTACAGAATTAAATATATAATTATTATTTTTTTGAAAAAGAAAGGTGTTAATTGATTTTGATCCTTATCCACATCAGTTTCATATTGTTCTTTGCTTTTTCTTTTTTCCTTTTTTTATCTGCATGTTTGTGCTTTATGCTTTTCTGTTACATCTATAATTCCTTTATTGTGGAAGCTGAATTTGTTTATGTCTCCTTTTTCTTGTTTGAAGGAGAAAGTGGAAATGCAAGGATGCAGGAAAATGGGGACTGAGAAAACAACGATAAACAGACGAAAAGCAATCAGGGAGAGAAAGATGGCATTGTTACAAGATGTAAACACATTTGATTCTTGAATTCTTTAGCTTTGCAGTAAATATGGAATTAGTGTATAATTTGCTGTAATTGTGTGTAAATTGTAGGTTGATAAGCTAAAGAAGAAACTCAGGCATGAGGAAAATGTCCATAGAGCTCTTGAAAGGGCGTTTACTCGACCTCTCGGTGCTCTTCCTCGTCTTCCTCCTTATCTCCCTCCAAATGTTAGTATTTCTTGTTGTTTAATGATGTTATTGCAATGTATAACTTAAGATTGAACTGTCTTAGATGAAGGAACTAGTGAAATTTTTAATGTTGTCACAAGTTTGGGGAGGAGACTGTTTTAATTGATCGTTCATTTGTTGTGCAAAATTTTGAGAATTGCAATGCTAAGTGTAATTCTGTAATTGGAAATTCGTAGACACTGGAGCTTCTAGCTGAAGTGGCTGTTTTGGAGGAGGAAGTCGTTAGGCTTGAAGAGAAAGTTGTGCATTTCAGGCAAGGATTGTATCATGCAGCCGTGTATATTTCGTCGTCCAAGAGGAATATGGATAATGTGACTGATACCATTGAACAAAATCAAGTAAAGAGCCCAAAACAGAAGCAAACGAAGCTATCACCCCAGCTAGAATCGGATCCAGTTTCATTCTCAGGAAGACATTTTCCTTCTTTATCTGGTAATCTCTTGGACTGGAATTCATCGTTGCTCCATATTTTAAAAGGAAACTGATATTCATGCTTGTCAAGGTAACAGAGTAATAGAGTGATTTATCGTTATGAAATTCATATTTTTCAGATGACAACTGCTTAAAAGAGAACCATTTATGGTCTTCCACGAAAAGCAAGCATCGATCAGTAAATGCAAAAGTGAAAACTGTCACAACTCCTGCTAAGAAGCTTCCTGCTGAGAACAGATTAGCAGAGAAGCGAATAGATCCTCAGAAACTGCAGGTTGATAATTCAGTGACCTTCATTTTTTCTAAACTAAGAATCTTGTGCAGCATAATGGATATAGAATTTCTATGATTTTCAGCTGGAGGACCAAGTAGTGTACCATGGGAGTCTGGAAGAGAGAATTTTTGTTACTCAAGATACAAAGCCGTCATCAGATGAAAGTCCAAATTCAATCTCCGAAAATATTTTGAAATGCTTGTTGAATATTTTCCTCAGGATGAGCTCTAGGAAGGGCAGGACTACTGCAGATACATTGCCTTCAGTGACGGGATATCATTCATGTGAGAGCATTGAGAAGAAAGAGTTTGGAGATCCTTATGGTATATGTTCCAAGTTTGAAAGGAGAGATATCGGTCCATATAAGAATTTATATGTAGTTGAAGCTTCTTCTATCAATCCAAATCGAACAACGATATCCGTTTTCCTAGTTCGTAGACTGAAGTAAGTTGGTAATAATTTAGCTTAGTGAAATTATATAATCTTTCAAGATATTCTATTAGGATGTTTTCTCACATACATCCAGCCACTTTTCAGACTTCTGCTTGAGAAACTTGCATCAGCGAGTTTACAGGGCCTTAACCACCAAGAAAAGCTGGCTTTCTGGATCAACATTTACAATTCATGCATGATGAACGTAAAATTTAGATTCCTACATTTTATGTTATCGCCACCTTCCAAATTTTGTTTTAGTAATTACTCATTTAGTTATTTGGTTAACTATTTCAGGCCTTCCTGGAGTATGGCCTACCTGAGAACCCTGAAATGGTTGTGGCATTGATGCAAAAGGTAATGCTTTGGTGTCCTATCCTATCCGTGCAATTAATTGTACTCTCTCATATGATAAGCCTGCTAAATCAATTAGTTGATAATGATATGATGCATATTCTTCGCTTTTTAGTTTGTTAAATTCCACTTTTTGTAGGCAACAATAAATGTTAGTGGACACTTGCTTAATGCCATAACCATTGAACATTTCATTCTGAGGTTGCCTTATCACTCAAAATTCGTAAGTCTTTTCATCTTTGCCATAATCATTAAACATTTTATACTTTTTGTCCTGTTCATGCTTCTGAAGTTTAACTTACAAGTCTACCCTGTTTGATTTGCTTTCATCAGACTTTTGCAAAGGGTGTAAAGAATGATGAAATGACCGCACGCAGCATCTTTGGTTTGGAGTTTTCCGAACCCTTGGTGACATTTGCTCTCTCTTGTGGAAGTTTTTCCTCTCCTGCTGTAAGTTATAAGTGCCTTTTACCTCAAAATACAGAAAGTTTAATTTATTACAGTGTCTAACATCTGATACTTTAGACATTTTATCAATCCCAATATAAACAACACAAATGGTTTAGTATAATAGTGCATGAACTGACTGATCTGAATCTTCATATTTTCCACAAAAAACTTTCCACTTTTATCTAGTTTTCAAGTTTTTTTGTGCCTCTATTATGCACAACAATGCTAATTTAGCAGCTGTGTTAAATAGGTGAGAGTGTACACCTCAGCAAACATTGAAAATGAGCTTCAAGTTGCAAAGAAGGAGTATTTGCAGGCATCCGTTGGCATTTCAACATCAAAGAAGTTGGTAGCAATTCCAAAGTTGTTGGACTGGTATCTGCTAGATTTTGCAAAGGATCTAGAGTCACTACTTGATTGGATATGTCTTCAACTTCCAAATGAACACGGAAAAGAAGCAATCAACTGTCTCGAGAGAAGGAATAGCGAGCCTCTTTCCCATGTTCTTCAGATAGTACCATATGAATTTAGTTTCCGGTATCTTTTATGCATGTAAGTTTTGTTTTTCAACAATCAAATTAGACTTGAAAAGTTTTTGGTGGTATAGATCTTTATAGAAGGGAGTTACAGATACATAGTTAAGTGTATATGTTGTAAGTAAATTTTGACACTTTTAAGGAGTAATTATTTATAGAGTTCAGGCCATTACATTAACTTTCTGAGTTCTTCATATCCATCAAGATCAAAGAATCAATGTCAGTTTTAGTATTTTAGTTTTTGTTTTCCTTTTATTTAATTTTGTACATGAAAGTTACAAATCTTTTTGGCTCAGTTTCCATCAGCTTTCCCTTTCTGAAACATGGCAAGATAGCCACTCTAGAGTTTTAGTACAAACAATTAGAATTTTTTAGTCAGGTTTGATTTTATTTCCAAGAACGGAAAAGATGGCCAACTGTATATTTTAATAGAAAGTGGCATCAAGCAGATTTGTTCATTAAAAGAACATTGGTGTGCATGGAGACACACCATTATATAATTCTGGCAAACATTGAATTCTATTGGATATGTTACCAATATTATTTGAAGAAGATATGCAGCTGGATCTTCCCAACACTAGAATCCCAATTGCCATTAAATTATGTCCTTATTGTAGCACTATTTCTCCTCGTATGAACCAATTTTGCTCGGACTTTTAAAAAATGTTGATTGATGACATAATGCAGCAATTTTTTTTTTTAAGAACTCCAGCAACATTGCATAAAACAATCACAGAATTAGAGTATGGTGTTTGGATTAACTTGTATACACCGCGACTATTTTATCGAGCACATGTATTAGGTAATTCTGCCCATTAATACTTAACTAAATAAAAAAAAAAAATTACGTGATGTTTTTTTTACCTGTGCTGGTATCTAAATAATGTTAGGCTTTACCACAATTAGATTTAGTTTTTGACTCTATTTATTTACAACACTAAAGATTGTAAGTTGTTGAAAGAGCTTAAACACTCATGAGAGAGTAGACTTTTACCCTGAAAGTGAGAAAGAAAATGAGGATATGAAAAGGTTGAGTGGGATTGGCCGAGTTGGGTGGCATTTGTGCACATCGTTATAGATGGAACATGCCAAATGATGCTAGGCTGTTAACACTGTGCAACTATTTAATGGATAGTGACTAGGTCTGTGATTTGTTTCAATCAATTATTCAACTTTGACTTTATATAACAATGTTCAGGATCTGTATTTACCCTCCACTTCTCCCTTCCACTCTAATTTTGCTCATTAGCCTAGCGGGATTAGAATTTCAATTTTTGAGTAATAAAAAGAACGACTTCAAATGCTAATAATTAAATTTTAAATTTAGTGTTTACATAGAACAAAAGCTATTAATTCAATCGAATCGTAGCTGGTCTTCTACCTTTAAAAGTGGTAATTTTTTCATAAACTAACCTTAGCTAAGATTAAATCTATCTTAAATGTGGCATAGCTTGCTAGATATATTTGGTATCTAATAATTTAGAAAACAGTCCGCGTTAGATAGTCGGTTGTTAAGTGCACAATGTTAATGCATCATTAAGAGACTATATTAGATAGTTGCTTGTTTATACATCAATTGAAAGTGAAGGGAATTGTTGTTAATAGAGGAAGAAACTTTCTTTGTATGAGGCCCTTAAATTTTAGCCAAAGGTTAAAAATTAGAGAATAAGTTCATCCTACAATAAACAAAAACCCAAATATAAATGTGTCTAGTTTATAATGTAGATAATGCAAACAAAATTTGGCTATAACTGTGTGTCTAGCAACCCTCTCACCATCGGCGGAGCTAGGATATCGTAAGGTGTTCATTCAAACCTCTTTTCATGAAAAAATATATTATATATGTAGTCAAAATTATCATACAGTACATGTTGAATCTCTAATGCATGTTTGTTTTTATTTTTTAAATCCTTTTAGTAAAAATTTCGTCTTCGATTCTTACCTCTTTTTTAATTTTTTATTTGGGACAGGGCAAGAGTATGATTGAAGAAAGACATATGATGGTTCAGAAAAGGACTTCACAAGCTCATCCAGAATCCAACTTTGTCCCTAGCTCCACACACAATAGTAAAGTTCATAACTAGACATAACAAAAATCTTGTGGTCCTGAACTTAACTTGGCTTTTTCATGTTGTCGGGTCATCAACTACCACTATTGAACTATAGAATAATAACAATGACATATTTAGTGAAATTTTAGGAGTGTAGTAGGAGAAAGTTAGAAAGTATACAGACTTTACTATTACCTCGTAAGAGTAAAGAGGTTGTTTCTAAAAGACACTTAGCCCAATTATAAAACAAAATACCTTTTTCCCCAAAGTGGGCCTGGGGAAAACACCCATCCATGTCCAGACAAAAATGGTCCTGGGCCAGACATTCAAGGCCCATTAGATTTGCACGCTTCTGAATTTTCTTCTTTTCGTCTAGACAAAGCCATCTATAATTTCTCTGCAAGTCATTAATATCAACAAAACACATGTTGCTGACAATTAAAATTTATACATGTTCAATTAGAATTTTTTGTTAAGAGATAATAGGTAGAAAAGTTTGGGGTAAAATTCACAAATAACCACTTTATAGACCGTGGAAATGAAAAATAGCTATTTGAAATGGAATTCGAATTTCACTTGTGATATTATCATGGAATTAAACATGTGGGATTTGAAATAACAAAGTGATTGTTTACTTGCATTGTTTCCTTTCAAATAGAAAGATCTTTAATTTTTACTCCTAGAAAGCGAAATTATGCCTAGTGGGACATAACTTGTAAAATATTATGATACAAAAATATAAATTTATGCTAAATGAAAATATATATATATATATATATTTGGAGGTGGGGAGGGAGGGGATTGTGTTTATAGTCAATAAATGTTATTTTTTTCAAGGGTAAACTGCATAAAAACCACTGCTGTAGTAGTCAATTACTCCTCAAACCACATTTTTCCGAAAGTACGTTTCATACCACTTATTTTAGTGCGCAATACATACTTGAGTGCAATACATAACTCGAAAAATCCTTCAGATACATACGTAGGGAAACAATACATAACTCAAGTAACCCTCCAGATACATACAAACGGTTAGACACGTGATACGTGTAGTTGCGATACATGCGATGTATTATGATTTATGTATCGTGATCCTCTGTATGTATTACGACTAAAAAAAGTGGTGTGTTTCATAATTTTTTAAACGTAGTGAGATAAAATATAAGTATTGTACAAAAATTTGGTTAATTATGTAATTTATCCTTTTTCTAAAGTTGGTAATGAGTGAAGTCACTGGGTTTATCAATAGTTTGCCCATTGTTTGTTGGGCATTAGGATCCGAACCTACAGGTTTAATCAAATTACCATTTTACCCTAAAAAGCAAATTTCGACTAGAAAGGATCCATCTGTCTTTTCTCCACAAGGCCATCCTAAAGAGTTATAAGCCCGTAAGACTTTTTAAGGCCCAATGAAGCATTTGGCTCTGTTTCTATATTTTCTCTTGAAATTTCTCATGATAAAATGCTTTTTTATATTTGGAGATAGGTGTAAAATGGATCTTTTAGATATACTTTTGAGCAATTTTAGTCACTTAAATTGGTTAAAAACGAAGACTTTTAATTCTAGCCAAATATTTAACAAATTTTAATTGTTAAATTTAATAAAAACTCTTGCTATACAGAGTGTCCAATAATAAAAAGAACCACGTTTGAAGCAATTTCACTTGACAATACTATACACTTCTGCAAATATAAGTATTTTCTAGATAAGTGATCGGAATTATAATCGATCTCATGAAAATCTTATTTTTTAGCTGAGAAATTTAAGAGACTGTTCAATAATGGAAAATTATTCCAGTTTTCTGGAAAAGTTTTCTGAGAAAATTAGAAAAATGGAAAACGTGTTCAAATTAAAAATTTTCCAACAAAAATGGAAAACTCGGTTTTCCAAATTTACATTAAATTTGGAAAACCTTGTTTTCCACTTTTCCAGATTTTCTTGT
>JBDJHY010000087.1:21206360-21219599 GCA_039654485.1 Withania somnifera
TTCAGTTCAAACTATGCATATTTTACTTTAAATTCATAAAGCGTAACCCTTCTATTGTCACCTTGAATAAATTCTATTACAAGTCTTAATTTTTAAATTACAGGTTCAAAAAAAAAAAGTAAGACCATCCTTAACAATTAAATTATATATATGATAAGCACACTTCATATGAAAAATATCTTCAAGTAGTGAAGAAAGTGATCTTTTTAAAATGCCAATAGCGACAGTGTTATTAGATGCACTGTCAAAAGTTATACATAAAAATTTACCATTCAGATTATAGTAATGAGTAATATTAATAATTGTTTTTGAAATAAATTCTGCATCATGCCTACAATTTTCGTTATATAGAAAAGTTAAAATTTATTTTTGAATTGTAAAAATTACTATCTACCCGGTGATAAGTAACGGTTAATAATCATTTCAATTTACATCACGATTAAGATCGGAAGTCAGAGAAATACTACATGAAAGATTAAGAAATAAGATACGTAATTAAAATACATATTGTCTGTATAATTTAAAAACATCAGACTGGCATGTACTTTGAGGAATACCGGTAAATATTTGATTATAAATTCTTTGTATATAACAAATAAATGCATCACAAGAAGCAAAATTGAAAGACAAACAACCTACATCTACCAATTTTGCTAATTCTACGTGGTCCTTTGCTTAATTTTAATTTTTTATTAATTTACCCGTTTTTGTATTTAATCTACACCAAGTTAATCCGCATTCCTTAACACCGGTTGCTTTGTCCATTCTACTTTATGTTTAGTTATACAATGCCTTATCAAAGTACTCGTCCCCCCTGCATTAACCCGGCTCTCTTATGCGAAAATACTTGCTTACAAATATTGAATCTGAAAAATTTCATACAACACTAACTTTTGTAGGTTCTCTAGGAAGTTTAGAAACAATATTAACAGATTGAGGAGACGGGACATTGAGATTCTGATTATTATCACTGTCATCATCATTATCATTAATCTCATTAAAATTAATATTATCATTCCCTTTTAATTCATTTTCTTCTTCTATTCCGTAATTTTCTTGCAGCTCGACATAATTCATATCATGCATACCCATATCTCCACCATATTCATATTAATGTTCAGGTTCACTAGCAATACTTGGTGGAACGACATTCATACGATTATAATTTCTAGTACTAGTGGTAGCTCTAGCAAAAGCAGAACCTATTTACGTTGTGAAAATTAAAAAAATAAAGTGATATTCACAGAAAAAAAATTCAAATTCTTTTTTTTTTTAAAAAAAAGGCCAATATAGCCGTTTGAGAGCCATTGGCCAATGACCATAATTGGGCTCAAACGGTCATATTGTGAAAGGGCCCATCCGGTCAGATTCGAGTTGGTTCACCGGTCTGAATTTCCTGACTCGACTCGGGATCAAACCGAT
Source organism: Withania somnifera (assembly GCA_039654485.1). Lineage (NCBI taxonomy): Eukaryota > Viridiplantae > Streptophyta > Magnoliopsida > Solanales > Solanaceae > Withania > Withania somnifera. The sequence continues at coordinate 21,207,783 of JBDJHY010000087.1, forward strand.
TAGATCGGTTACTATACCAGTCCGGATCATATTGGTTTGGATTGGTTCGATAGTTTTTGAGCCGGATTGATTGGTTAAATCGGACCGTTTGACAGATTTTAGACCAACCATACAATTTTGTGGTAGTAAACAATACATTAAAGAGACTTTTGCAATTTTCATCATACATTACTTTGTGGTAGAAAAAAATGACTACCAAATATCGTTTGATATTTTTTTTCCTTCTGATATTTGCTTTGGGGCTAACATATTTGAATTAGTGACAGAAAATTTTGCTTAAGATAAAATATTTTTTGTCAATAATAGACTTCATACCTTAAATTTGAATTCAAGACTTTTAATTAAAAATTGAGAAGTGCATCACTCCACACAAACTTTGACGGTCTTTAACTTCACTTATCACACTACATATTCTCTAGTTTACACTCAATTAGAGAAAAAACGGGACAAAAAGTTGAACTACAAAGTCATTTATCCGGAGGGAATGAATTGATTGCAATTAATTAATTATACGTCCTCATTTGCCTGAGTATCCTAACAAATAAAGAAGGAAAAGACAAACAAGAAAGTTGGTGGATGTGTACTGATAGGAAATAAATTTAAAAAATAGATTAAATTAAATTAAATTACTAGTTCCAAAAAAATAATCCAACAGAAGAAAATAGAAAACGATATAATAAGCTAATTTCATGGTCATTATTCACCAATCACGCAATACGATTCCTACTATAAATATAGTATTAATTTCTTTCTGGTATATGAATAAAAAAGGATAATGACACGCAGTATTCTAATTAGAATTTAGAACAAGCAATTGTATTTTTCTCCTATATATATATATATATATGTATGATTTAGCAAAATAATCTAAGGATACGTAATTTTTTTATTTTTTTTGGTGATATACTTGATTAGGCTCTTGACTTTCCATTTTTGAGGAACTCTTTGATTTATGACTAGTTAGAGGAGCATTTTTTTTTCTCTCAAATAAATGAAGTTAGATTCTTTTACTAGTCTCCCTCCCACTATCACCACCAAGTTACCGACCTCAGATAATACTATTGGCGGTTAACCATACAAATTGTTGGTATACATGATTAATATTAAAGTGCATAGGGTATAAACTAGCAAGAAAATAGTTGCTATTTTTAGTGTAACTTGACTAACCATCAATGAAATAATCTATTATTTATGTTTTGTAACTCAGGTCATTTATATAATTTCTATGTTATTTATTTTTTCACATTACTATCCACCTTCTTCCTAGAAAAAATTTATTAACTATAAATAGTGATTTCTTGCATTGTACTGTGGATATACAAGATACAATAAAGAAAAAAAATATTATAGTGTGTTGTAGTAGTGAAAAAGAAAGTTGAGACTAAAAAAATATTATAATCTAATTGTATTCACTATACAAATAAGAGAAATATTATGTTGAAGAAAGGTGTTCTTTTGGTGAACCTTTGGGCTCTTCAACTAATCCGAAGTTGCTTGAGTTGTACAATATTGTCGGGCTGTTGTATTCTAGAGAGAACAAGTCAAGAGTGATACTGCTGGATCTGTGTAGATTATGCTACAGCAGGCTTGAATCTCTATAAAGAGAGCAAAATATTCGTGTCATGGCCTTATTTATTTATTCAATTTTTTCTTATTTTATTTTTAACTGTAATAATAGTAATTTTGACATATACACAATAATTTTAAGGAAATTCATTGTTTGTTACAGTTTGAAAATTGCAGATATCAAGATGGGAGATCTCAACATTACCCGACTTCAACGTCACTAGATTTCTTCAAGAGATGAAAATGAAGAGATAGACAAATTGAGCATTTCTTACTTACACAATCTAGCAGAGAAAAGATTAAAAAATCCTACTCGTTTCGGAAAAAAGGTAAATAATTTTTACCTAATATTTTTCATGAATAAGTGATACTACTTTTCATGAATATATATTTATATTAAATTCTCAAAATAGTGGGGTTAATGAAATGAAAAAAATATTCATCATGAACAAATGTGATTTTTGCATTTTTTGAGAATGCTTTAATAAAAAGGTGACAAAGACATATATTAGTCTTGAAATAATTCACATGTTATAGTGTGATGATTGACTTTAACATGCGTGTCATCAAAGAAAAATTATTGGGTAGCCATTTTAACAAAAAATGTTAGGGTGAGATAAATTTCAGTCTTGGAATGAAGTATACCCTAAAACATGTGATGAAATTTTTCTTGACAATTCACATTATGTTGAAAAATATTGCAAAATATAATTTTGTTGGGTGTATGAGTTTTGCAACTCCTTTTAATTCAAGTGTGTAACAGTGATGTGACAAATAGAAAAAGCGAATACTAGCTATAAAATATGTAACTGCACTTAACATGGTATTATGAATATAGTATAATATGTTCAAGTAAGTCAAGTATACTTACTTGGTGAGAGAGATTGTGGCTTATATTACTTAAATAATATGTTGTATTCAAAAGTGTATAAATTGTCTTTTGATGCAAATAAAAAGTTTTGGTGCAATTTGTTGAAAGCGAGAAAAGTGATTTATTATTTTCTAACTCTACCATGGAGGTTCAGCTAATTGTTTTAGCCTTGAGCAAAAAATTGATCAATAAATTTTCAAATGCTTTATTTTGAAAAAAAAATAACTTTCTCATACTTTAATTCATTGTGATAGCACCAAAATTTATTTGGTAGAGTGTAAACCATTACCATAATGATAAATTCAGACCCAAGAGAAAACACATATCAGGAGATCATATTGATCATGGTATACCATTAAATTAGTTGTGTTAAATCTTGCAGATTTAGACTAAGGCCTTGGCAAGGTAAAAGGATCTGAAGCATGTTGAGGAGGATGAGATAGAAGACACAAATTTCAAGTATCATCTATAAAAAAATCCAACCTGGGGACTAAAGATCCTATAACCAAGTGCAACGAAAAAAACAAATAATATAATGGCTCGTTAAAAATGCACGAACAAATAATTTTACACTCTCCCTTGATAGTGCATTTATCCTGTAATTTTTTGTAAAGGATGAATCAAAAAACTCTTAATGAAAATATATATCTCGTATGAATGGGTGTTGAAATTACAGAAGCACCCTTGACAGATTTCACCAATGTGAGTGTAGAAATAAACCGCTTCCTGTGAGAATTGGCTTATTCTCAAAAACACCATGAATACCGAGATGACACAAACCTTAATGTGTTGGTTATAAAAGCGTACGTCAACACCTTAATCATTGTGTGTAAACAGTATTACTTTATTTTCGTTAAGTAGTCATAGTTCATATCTGAAACCATTACTGACTCTGGAGTAAAGGTTATTGTTTTACTAAATAGAGGTTCAATGCACAATAATGTCTCTTCAACTAAATTGGTGGACTCTCTTATTTCAATATTAAAATGAGTGGGAAAATATTGGTGTACATTTTAATATTAAATTATAATATAAAGTGTATATATTAGTGGGTATGAATTAGCAAAAAAATGATCATTATCCTTGGTGTAATTTGTGTAACCACCAATAGTATGATCTACTATTTATGTCTTGTAACTCATGTAACTTGTGTAACCTTAATGCTATTCTTTTACCCACATTACTACCACCTTCTTCCTATTGATTGCAAAAAAAAATAAAAAAATTATCACCTATAAATAGTGATGTCTTGCATTGTGTTGTGGATATACCAGATGCAACAAAGAAGAAAATATTATAGTGTGTGGTAGTGAAAGACAGAGTTGAGACTAAGAAAATATTTTAAATCTATAACTATATTCACTGTACAAATGAGAGAAATATTACATTGAAAGAACGTGTTCTTTTGGTGGAACTTTGGACTCTTCAACTAATCTGGAGTTGCTTGAGTTGTACGATGTTGTCGGGTTGTTGTATCGTGGAGGGGACAAGTCAAGACTGATACTGCTGGATTGATGCAAATCATGCCGTAATGGGCCTGAATCTCCCTGAAGAAAGCGACATATCCCCCCTTCGCCCTGAACATTTGTTTTTTTTTTTATTTTTCAATCGTAATTATTATAATTCTGATATATTACACCAACACAAATGAATTACATTATTTTAATAATAATGATGTCATTTTTCAATGTTAAGATATGTTATTTTTTTAAACAAAGTATTTAAAATTAGCTCTTGACGGGAGGTTGGATCCCACTTTTTACCTATTTACAGGTTTACACCCTATTTGAAATTAAAGCGGGCAAAGTGGGAGTCTCATTTTATGTGGCTAATCAAGAGGATGTAAGGTAGATCTGGTAGTATGATTTTAAATAGGAAAGGAGTTTGTAGTAAGTTACATATTGGGGGCCTATATAATTTGCTAGCCACAAGCTTAGACAAGATCTTATAGCTTTAGCCAAACATATATCTCATGCTACTAATTTTAAAGCCTATCTAGAAGTTATGAATTAGTCATGAGCAATTTTATTTTTAAACACACATTTTGAATATTCAAGATATAAATGTCCAAGTAGAATATATAACAGCTGTAGAGTTGGTTTAGTTCCATAATTAGAGGATGAAATTTTTCTTGTAGGTGGTTGGTGAGGATGGTTTAAGAGACAATTAGGAATTCCAATCCAGAAATAGTTTGACATTTGGTAGTTAACTTCTCTAATTAGCAATTTCAATCTAGAATTAGTTTGACTTTTGGTGTTTATTTTCTCTAGCTAATTAGTCTCACATTTATTATTTCAACAATTAGTTCAAGTATAGCAAAATTTTAAAGGGCGTTTACATCATATCATAAATGCATAGCATGCATTTGTAATTACGTCTTATTTTTATTTTATTAAATTAATTAACCACGATAAGTTAAATTATGCCTCCCCCAAACAGAAATTCTCTACATCTATTTTGTTTTTTGTAATATTTGTCAAGATAATCAATTCTTCCTCTTTGATGTTTTACATTATTTTTTTTAAAAAAAAACTTCAACAACAATTCCCTTTTAGTAATTTTATACATGAACTCAAATTTATTTCCACATTATGCATATAAAATTAAATTTTTATTTTATATATACATATTAAATATTGAATTTCCTTGATTCAAAGTCAAACGCTTGGCCCAATGATAATGGTTCGGCAAATATCTAAGACTGCGTAGGTTCAGCCTAACTGTAATGTCAAATCTTTTTAGCCTTGGGTGTTAAAAAAAAAAAAAAAGTCTTTTTTGATAAAATTTTTGCCTGTATCACTGGTGATGATATAGAAAATATTCCTCCACTTTTAATTAAAGATTTCAAATTTTGAAAATAATTTTTTTTATATTACCCTTGTAAATAATTCATTTTAAAGTTTTTCAACTTATTTGTTAAGTTTCCAAAAAAATTAGAAAGTGAATAAGTAATACTACACACCTTTATATTTATAATTTCTTGACAAGTGTGTAAAAATTATAGCAAAGAAATATATAACGGAGGGAATTTCTAACACCTGGTGAAAACTCAAAGAAAAAAAAACAAGAGCTAAGAGTCAGTGTCTTAAAGGACATATTTATTTTTTGAACATTTTTAAAAATTAAATCTGAAAATTTTAACTAACAACAGTGAAGGGATTCTAATCACCCATGTTGTTCATTTGCATGCAATGTTCAAAAAGAAAACCAATTATTGAAAGGAAAGCTGTAGTGCTTGAAAAGGCAGAATTTACTTTTTATTCATTAGTTAAGCAGCAGTAATTTTGAAGCCTCGTTTTCCCTTCTTTTATTACAACTAATAATCTTGCTTCCCACGTTAATTATATATAATATGATAAAGTATAATGATAGTCTTATCTTTTATTATTATTATTATTCTAATTATGTCTCTTACGATCAATTTGTCTTCACATTGGCCAACCTATAACAATTGTTTAACTATTACCGTGTGTTACATCAAATGAGCCCCAAATTCCAACAATTATATTACTATAAACTACCCTTAATCTGCAAAACTAAGGATATTCCCCTATTATTTCTGTAATACAAAATCAAGTTCCTTCATTTTTTGTAATAAGATACCATTTGGTCACTTACCATTTGAAATAATCTTGCAGTTAATTAATCCCAAAAGTAAGTTTGAAGTAAACTATATAATTCCATTTACTCTGTTTTAGGCTAATATTATTAATTACTAGTATAAACTTTCTTCATCAAAGAGTTCAAACCTTGATGAAACTACGAAATCTTTTACTTGTCATTTTGAAATTTAAAAAGGAAAAAAAAAAAAAAAGAAGTAGAATGTTCCTTATTATTGTCTACTCCTACTATTTTATTTTTTAGACTATGTTACCTTTTAGTTCTTCGAGTAACAAATAACAAGATCAAAACAGTTTGCTATGATACTTTTAATAATATATATGGAGTCGTGCTTGTTTTATTTAAATATAAATATAAATTTGAATTAGTTAATCTATTCAACATCAAAATTAAGCAAAAAAAAAAAAGGATATCAATTAAATATATACAAATAATTTATCTGAATCCCAAATCAATAGCTTACTTTTTCAAAAATTCAAAATTGATAAACTCAAAACTTAAATTCAATAAAGTAGGCATCATATGAAAACAAAATGATAAAAAAAAATATGGGTTATTAGTTAATAAAAAAAAAAAAAGTATCATTCAGTTAAGTTGCGTAAAAATTAACTGAAATATCATTATTATTAAAGTTAGAAAGATAATAAAAGGCGGCTGTTTCTTGATTTAGAATTGAAGTGCCCCACATTAGTCAACAATATTTGGCTCTCCTCTTTCTTTGTTCTTTCTAATATCTTAGGCTTCTTGTTTTCTTTATATAAACATGTTCAAGAACTCCATTATTCTCTGTTCCTGCTAAGTCACATAAACAGAGACCAGCTAAAAAGAAAATGGAAGTTATGATACCATTTAACGATATGGATAATTTCGATAGATCAACACCATTTGCTAGTCCACCAGCAACACCAAAGCCATTTAATGGCGATTTTTATTTTAGTGCACCTCCAAGCCCTACTCATCTCTCTCTGTTTTATCGCGAATTTGACAACTTGTTCATTGCTGCTGCTGATGATGCTAAGGTGGAACTTACTAGCCATGTTGATGAATTTGCTTTCGATGTTAGCCAGGAACTGGAAATTGGCTCGGTTCCAGCTGAAGAATTGTTTGATGGTGGCATGATTAAACCATCACCTGTTTTACAAACTCCAAAGAAAAGTACTACTACAACAGAAAGGGAAAGTAGGGGAAAACAAAGAGTTTCGTCAAATGGAATGACGAATTCATCAAGCAGAAGATCAACAAGGTCACTGTCACCAAGGAGAATTTCACAGTGTCCATGGGAAAAAGAAGAAGAAGACGTAGAAATGAAAAAGCAATCATCAAAATCAAATTCTTCTACATGGACTAGTTCTTCATCTAAAGGTAGCAAAAAGTGGAGATTCAAAGATTTCTTCTTGTTCAGGAGTGCTTCAGAAGGAAGAGCATCAGATAAAGATCCATTGAAAAAATATACAGCTGCGGGTTTTAAGGGAACTGTTTCTTCTTCTTCTTCTTCTTCACTATCAAAATCAATTGTTACAACAACAAGAACAAAAAAGGGAAAAGTTTCAGCTCACGAATTGCATTACACAGTAAATAGAGCACTTTCATCAGATTTGAAGAAGAAGACTTTTTTGCCATATAAACAAGGCATTTTGGGCCAACTCGCTTTCAATCCTGCTGTTCATGCATTGGCTAATGGATTTGGATTATCACGAAAATAAAAAATTTCATAACAACTCTCCGTCAGTTCACGTGATGTACCGGTGCCATGAAATTATATTTTGGGGTGTGACTATTTCTCAAAACTCCAAATATTTTGTGAATCAGATTTTTTAAATTAATTTTTTGTATAGATAATATTTGTCTCTTTCTTCTTTTTTTTTTTTCCTATTTATGTAATGTTATTTTGTTAATGAGTTAAAAGGAGTGGTTATTGTCAAAAAAAAAAAAAAAAGTGGTGACAAATATCCATATTCCTATGTAAATTTTCCTGTTGTAAGCTGGATTAGATGAATAATTCCTTTTCTTTTATAAAGGATTTAACTTTAATACATATACACTAATAACAAATTTTAGTAAAATTTTCTTCTCTTGCTTTTCAGGCGATTGCATCAAAAGTTTGAGTTTTGATTGATTTTTCATCTTGACCTATAATATATAACTGCAACATTATTATCGTTATGATATAATACTATTATTCTATTATTTCATTTGAACTTTTTATATACATTATACTTGTAACTACTTTTGATCCTTAGCTTCTAGGAGTAAATATATTGCTGCTTCTTTAATTGCAAAAACAATAATTGGCACAATATGAGCATATCTATAGCTTCTATAGTTTGATTCTCCTTGTTATCTGCCGCATTTAAATGGAAATGAGGTTGAATTATATTTTAATTTATTTGTCGAATACATGAAGAAGAAAATGTAGTTAACATATGATAGAATATTAGTTACATGTTATTTTTGGAGGTTTACCGCTAATACCGTATAATAGATTCGGTTATGTAAACATTTTTCATACCCTCAGTAAGATTAAATTATATTTCAGATGTAATTGTACATTTTGCAAGAATAAATATGAATTCTTTTTCTATTCTTCGATACATATAAGGTAAATTTCACTTTTATATAATATGTAGTAGCCCACTAATCATATTAAAAAGGTAAATCTCACTAAAAAAAAAATAAAAATTGTACAACTCTCTTTCCCTGACATGGCAAATGAGTCTCACTAGGGAAAACATGAGCATGAGCATGTGCAAATTAAAATCCAAGAGTACAGTTTAGTCAACGTTACGCGCAGTATCTTTTTGACAATTCGCAACCCTTTTTACTATAATGTTTTTGCATTAAATTAATATCATATATATTGAAATTCATTTTCCTGGTGGATTCTTTGTTGAGATGTCTCTCTTTCTTCGTTAAAATATCATGAAAACATCAACTCTAAATGATTTTTAATTTGAAAAATATTTGTATTTTTTTTCCTCTCAAAATCTACTTATAGATTGATTTGCGAGATGGGAGGATAATTTCGATTTTTCTAGAATCTAGATGGGTTCTAAGCTATAATCTATATATTATATAAATTAGAAGATGAAACACCACAAGAAGTCAAGTGATAGCTTGACAATTTTAGGACAACGATAATAAATATTGTAATGAATTTTTTAATTAAATTTTTTAATTTAATAAATTAGCCTTTAGAATAAAAATAAAATATTTTAATTAGCTTAAAACTAGAAAGCCGATGTTAAAAGAGTCCTAAATAAACTTTTTTTTCTTATTTAAAGCCATTTATATTTTCCATAATTTTAACGTTAACGGCTATACCCTTTATAGTTTGTAAACACATAGTAGCAAAATATTAAAGTTAATATTATTTAATCCATATTGATTGGGCATCTAGATCTTTTATCCACATAGTCAAATCAAAGAAATAAAAGTTTTTTTCTCACTTTTTCCCGAAATTAAAGTTGCTCTATAAAGTAGACTCTGAAGTAAATAAAGGAATTGAATGTCAACAAAATATGCTGTTACATCAATAAATGACAAATTTGATTTGACAGAAAGCCATTTTTGAAAAGTGATGGGTCTATTGTTTTCGTATTTATTTTCTGCAACTTGATATGTTTTATTATTCTATTAAAAATTGGCTGTGTACAAATTCCTTTTTTAAAAAAAAAAAAAAAATTTTGAACTTCTAGAAGAGCTAAATTTGTATCCACACATATATATAAATAAATAGAATATACAAAACTCAATATGACCAGTATCTTAATTGAGTTTGTTTAAAATTGAAACAATTAAAAAATTTAGCTAATCAGATGTACCATCAATACTGTTTAGTTAATAATTTGTCGTACTTATAAATGTTATACTATAAGGTAATGTTTGTTAAAGGCACTTAAAATAATTTCTAACTTCTCCATTAAACTAGATTTTGTATTAGTTATTTAGTTTGGCTTTTAAATTTTTGTTAGTTTAACACATTGTCCCTTCTATTAGAATCAATATTAGCTAATTTGTAGCTAAATAAGATTAGTATAGAGCTGTTTAGTCACCAAATTTTAATCATAATTAGTTTCTTGTTTTCTAGTAGTAGCAATGTATATGGGCCCCTTAGTGATTTCGTGTTATTAGGTTGTAGGGCTGTCAAATTAAGTTGACTCGTTTAATTCGTCTAAAAATTTATGAGTTAATTTTAAGATAATTTATAAGTGATTAATCTCAACCCATTAAATTTTAATTTATTTATAAAAAAATATATATTAAAGTAACAAACATAAATTTTTAATTAAATATAATTAAATATATTTTATAAACCATCTTCTACAACAAACACTGTTAATTATAACAAACACCCTTGAAATTGTGCAAACACTGACCACCACCACCGAAACTACAACAAACACCCTTGCAAACAGCATCAAACAACCCCGACGATCTCACTTTTCCGGTGAAAACCCGCCTCAACCCCCACTTTCAGCTTTTCATTATACTGGAGAAACTCCATAAACCAGCTTTGCCTCTCCGGTGAAATCCGAACAGCACATCACCACCCAAAGTCGTCATTAAACAGCAAATAAACAGCCACCAAAACCCGACAGTCTGAATCCCCGAAACCCATCTTCTTTCCTCCATTACCTCTGGTAAACAAGCAACCAAACCCGCTGGAAATCAACAACCAGCAGCTCTGTTTTCCATCCTGGAAATTTTAACATTTGGAAATCAACAACCAAATGTTAATAATAAACCGCCATCCGTCTAGTTTTTCCGACAACAACTACCAAGCCATCGCTGCTCTACCAAACAGCCAATCGTCAACCCAAACCCCCACAGTTGTGGTGAGCGTTCGATTTTCGATTTCGTGGAACTAATAACCGAACTCGAATTGAAATAAATTCGATTTGGTTTGATTTTTTTAATTTCGGTTCGATTTTTTGGTTTAAGCCTTAAAATAATGGACTTCTTTTTATCATGATTATAAATTATAATTAGGTCTCCATATTATAATTCCGATCTTCGGAGTAAGCTAAAACATTGGCAGTTACATATTCTCATACCGTTCAATATCTACTAAAAAGAACAACAATAACATTAAACTAAAAGGTCAAAACATTAGGCATTAATAATAAAAATCTTTTTCCTTCAATTATGGAATAACCTTAATTACCCAACACAATTTAAGATAAAAAGCAGCACACAATACTTCAGTATCCCGAATATTATGGATCCACATCAGAAATTCGAAATATAATTACATAAACACAACTATAAGAACAAAAGAGAGGCCTTCTTCGTGCTACTGAACTGCAATCTGCAAGTGAACAGGCCCTTCAGTACCTTTATCTGCTCAAATTCATCATAAAAAATTGTTAATAATGCAAAAAAAAAAAATTATGCAACTGAAATATATTATTATTTAAATACAACATTCAGTCAAGCATAGTAGTCAGCAGTAAACATAGTAGTCTTAGCAGAGCCAAATAGCAGATAATAAAGATTAAAAGCATAGCAATCTTATGAAATTGAACTTTTCTAAGCAACCTATAAGGATAAAGATAATAAAGAAACACATTTGATAAAACCACAATCCTTTTTGAAGTGCAGTAACATAGTAGGGTGAAATCTAGTAAAGTTACAAAAATTGCCCTCACACAAAATGCACAACAAACAACAAAACACGTTTTCACTAAGAAAATGGGATTAGAAGCTTAATGTTCCCTCCTTCCTTAAGTCAGTCACACACAAGACAGAACTTCCAACAC